>VZZY01001582.1:0-210866 GCA_013400335.1 Eurystomus gularis
ACCTTATCAAAAATTTAAAAACAGCTTTATTTTTAAAAATGCAGGAAGAAAGAAACATTAAATAAACATAAGCCAGTGTTATCTAAAGTATTCAAAGTTGTAACAGTCTCAGTGTTTTTCTCCTGTCTATTCTCAATATTTGTAACAGAAGCTGTTTGAAATGCAATTAGTGAGAGAAGTTTGAAAGGAAAGCCTGACAATTCTGTTCAATAAAAATATTTATTGTTATTTTAGTGGTCTGAGAATGTCATGATTTTTCCTTTGGGGCTCAGAATTGCACTTTAATACCTTGATAGATCATAACTGTTAGGTTATTATAAAATGTTGACAGATAAGGCTGTGATTTGTGAAAGCTCCATATGAATTTTACCTTTAATTTCTGTTAACATTTGACAGAGCTTCATGACATTAGAACCACAAAGTTCATTTAAATTCAGCAGTAGTTAAGGACCTTGCATACATTTCTCATTTACAGATAACACTTGTACATCTCTTGACACAAAGATTCAAAATGAATCTCGTCAAAAGCTGTAAGAAATACACAGTGTTTTATTTCACAATAAAACTGAATGCATCAAAGGGCCTCTGTGTTGGTAAATTACTCCAGTTGGGCATAGGGAGGATTTTTAATTGGTTTGCATCTTTCCTGTTCTGACAATGTTATATCAAACACATCAAAAAGTAAATAAATGACTGAGGTTGCCCCCAAGGTGGCATGTCAGCAGCAGTGTTCCTGACAGTTATTACCAAAAGCAGGAATGGTTCATACAGACTAACAGCTTCTGGAATTTTTCGTTTATTTGTGTAATAAAGTATGGACAAGCTTTGTGAGTTATGAATCAATATTTAATGAAGTCTAGCTTTCATAACTGACATATTTACTTATTAACATAATCAGCTATTTGAAGAAAAATATACCAATATTAATATAATAAAATAAATGCCTAACAATAAATAACAAGTGCACAATAAATTTACTAATATAATTTTGGTTTTCCCAAAATTTTGTGCATTTGTCCTACTTTACTGACTAGGGTGAAATATTATTCAAAACTGCTTTATATCAGTGATTCATAGAAGAGGGAGAGGTAGGCTGGGAAGAAATTATGAGTTGTTTTTAAAACCTGCATCATATCAGTGCACTTCTTCAGCGGTCCCTCAGAGGGAAAGGAACACATTAGTGAGAAAAATGCTCCCTAACAATAAATCAGCTGTAGAAGCTAGAAGTCAAGCAGTTGAAGCCTGGAAATTTACAGAACCTCCCTCAACAATTTGCTATACAGAGTGGATAATGCAGATGTCTTCCTGAATATTATTTCAGCCCTAGAAAAAGATTTCCATGTTCCTGCTCAAGAGCTATTGCAGAGGTCATGATTGCGCTATTTTTCTCCAGCAATAACCCAGAGTCTAAGTAACCAGATATTTCTTAGTGAACACCTTGAGATATTTCTTGAGGATAAGTATAAGAAAATGATTAATAAGAATCAAATTTTCTTCCTCTCATAGACCCTATTGACTTTAAACTATCATTAATTTCAATAGAACATACAGACTAATGGCAAGTCCATAATTTCATATAATAGCTGCATCATCTTTACTACTTTATTTCTAGTTAATTATCACCTTAACAGAACTGGAAGCGAGAACTCCATTTTCACCTTTCTAGGTGGGAGGAAGTTACTCCAACTCCGTAACCTGCTTCATATTTGAAACTATCAGACAGCTGGTATTCAGAGCACAGCAGAAGGTATTTAGTGGAAACAACTGTCAGATTTTATTTATTTAGCATTATTCAGATCTACAACCAAAGCCTTTTAACTGATGTCTGAATTCTAGACAGACATTTAAAGGCCTTTCTGCTATTTTGAGTTTTGTTATAAATTTTTGTCTTTGATAAATCTACAGAAAAGCACTGTCTTTTATCTTGGTGACCAGGGTCCTTTTGGTTTTGTTGAGATGTACACAGTTTGGGTTGCATGTTTATTTAAACTAGAGCTATATGAGACTTTCCCTTCTACAGCCCACACTAAGTAGTTCCAGTAAATTTCTAAAGCTTTTGTTCCCTCTTCATAGATACTCGCATAAGACAGCAGGTAGCTAAGCATATTTTGGTGATAAACATACAGCATCATTCAACCAAGTAGTGAATGTGGATTTTCAAATGCCAAAAGTATTGATCTCTTCCCATGCCACAAAGCAATGATTTGATTAGCTACTTTTCTGTCAGAAAGTATCCTGTACTGGAATAGGAACTAATTGTAGCTAATGCAATGTAGCTATTGTATTACAAATTAAATGCAATATCTTGACAGATGGACCAAGATTTCATTTTTTTGGACGCTGATCTGACTTGATCGTCAAATCTCCTAAAGCTGCATAACCAGTATGAAATAGAATGTTGTGTAAAAACAGGCATGTTTGTTAAAAAAGAATAGGAATGGGTAACTTCATTCAAATGCCAGTTTTTGGTAACTAACACTTGGCATACAGAAGGTATTGCGAATGAACATAAATGGAACAGCTCTTTGCAGCAGTATGAACGAATGCTGTGAGAAAAAGAAGTTATCTTTTCTTCAGCTTTATCCTGAACTATTTCAGAGGCAAGTGTCACACTCCCTGATGTTTTCCACTGGAATAACAGCATGCCAAAGAGAAAAAAGACCCAGATACTTATGAACATGATCAACAGAAGGATCCTTCAAATGAGCATCACAAGGATAAGAAAAAAAGAAACACTCTTCATTTTTGACAGAGCTGTATGTACAACTCTAAGTGATTCATCTCCAGATAATCTATTTCAGATATAAAACTAGTAAGACCTTTCTTTGAAACATAATCTAGTCAGAGATAAAACCTTAAAGGTCAGGATGCATTCTGGAATTCAGATACATACAGAGGTGCCAAACATTCTGCTGGAGAAATTTATCCTTAATGTAATTCCATTCCTGTTCCCTAGACCTTTGTG
This sequence comes from Eurystomus gularis, assembly GCA_013400335.1. NCBI lineage: Eukaryota > Metazoa > Chordata > Aves > Coraciiformes > Coraciidae > Eurystomus > Eurystomus gularis. The sequence continues at coordinate 2,966 of VZZY01001582.1, forward strand.
AGGAGGAGTGAAGTGATTCTTGTATTTTTTTTTTTGTGCCACCAGACAGGAAAGCAAGAAAAATCTGTAAATGACTGTAGGTCTAAGAAATTATATCAAAGTGGGATTTAAGCCACAATTACAAAATAAAGAGACTAGGAAGAAATATATGGCTGAATTAAGACCAACAAACTACCTCTAAATTAGAATCAGATAAATCACAGGCAAATCATTAGAGCTGCAGCCAAATAACCTTTTATAATATGTACAATAAATTTTAAACCAGATACATGCTACACAGATTTAATGCTTTTTCTACATTTCTACATTCTAGAATTTTAAATCTAAAGGAATCTAAAGGAATTAAGATTAGGGATTCTACCACACTATTTACAGGATTTTCAGAAGATGTAAAGTCACTGGAGTAGCATGGATTCCAGCAACTAGAAGTATTGTAAAAGTAAACATTCAAGGCATTCTCTTATTACACCCTTCTACATGTCATTTAAATAATGTCTTTTCAGGCATTGTGAAAAAGAAGAAAAGTGATGCATGTGAAGTAGCAGCTGGTTAAAACCGTTAAGTACACAAAAGTATAAAATAAAACTGTACAAACAGAAAAGAAACTTCTGACAGTGATCTATAGCCCCCCCTTCAAAAAGGAAATCTTAGTTAACTGACACATCACGAACTGTAATAAAAAATTAGAAGCTCAATAGTACAGTTCCAGGCTACATCAATCTTTGTTTCCAATGACAGTTTCTGATTTTTCAGTCAAACTCTCACTAGAAAAATCAAGCTAAGTTCATTTGTTCACCAGTGTCAGAGAATCAATATTCATGCCATGCATAATTTCCCGAACAGAAGAGAAAAAATATCTAGGATTTTTCCCAACTATGACCAAAGGGTTAGTCTCACTCAGTCTTTGAAATGACCCGGATGCGACTCCTACTAGATGTCAAAAGTGTTGATCCAAGTTCAGTCAAACAGGATTAAAACAATGTTGCATATTGTTTTCCATACCATTTCCAGCTTTTATAGTCCCTCTCAGCACCTATGAATATAGCACTAAACTAAAGGACTTCATTATAATATGTTCTCTTCTACTTCCACTGGGGGCTGAAAAAACAGCTAGATACAATTTTTCACTAATTTAACAGATAAGGTGCTATTGTTTAGCTGTTACATTTCAAATTTTTTACAAGTTTATTATCATCACAGTAACCAGACTCTGCCAAGAATTTAAAAAGAAATGTCTCTCCCTTCTCCAGAGATCAGAAAAAATGAGATAGAAAAGTGTGTGTGTGCGCGCGTGAGAAATTTAATGAGGGAAATTCAATGTACTGAGTTTTGCTGAATGCTGTGAAGTTGAGAGTAATTTTTATTTATTCCTCTGGTAAGTTTCATGAGCTTAGTTCTCCTCTCTGTGCTAGTGAGATTTCTTCTTCTGGTCACAGCTTTGGGATTCCAGTGGAATGTAGCTGTCAGAGCTTATAGCAAGGAGCATATTTTAAATATATAGGGCTCAGAATATCAGGACATAAAACAATGTACAACATATATTCACTAGAGAGCCTGAGTGGAATGCAGAACAGAGGAATGATGTTTCCAGTTGCTTGCACTTTCTACCACTTTTAATCATTTGGAGTTCCTTAATTAAGAATTTATTACAATAAACACATCTGGAGGTCAGAAACTATCATTGCAACATCTGTGCCTAGGTCACCGAATTATAAATTTGTGGAGTAATATGTCCCAGATAGCAACAGAGATCTTGAAGCCAAGATCAATCAGAAAGCTGCAGTAAGGGAACCATGGTAGCTACATAATATACCTATAAAATATATACAATATAATATATTCTTAAGGATTCCCAAAAGAAAAGCAAGGTTGCTGAGGTCACGGACCGAGACATGTGAGGGAGAAAAATTATCTAAGACTTTGGCTCCTCAACACTTCTCTAATCTCTCCATCTCCACCTGGCAGGCAACATTTTCCTCCCCTCAGAACTGTCTTTCTTTTTGTGTCTTGGTTCTGAAGTACAGGGCAAGAGGAAGAGTCATTTTCACTTAGCATATAGCCCAGATTCAGGGCTACAAGACAGCAAGAGGGAGAAAGAGACCCTTATAAGGCACAGCCTCATTGCCATCAAATGCCTGAAATGGAACAGAAACTGGTGTATGCTGAAGAGGCAAGAAACAAGATCCTCTCCTGGAAAAGAGTCGCTTCTGCCTCTCAGTTTCTATCAAGGTCTGAGATAAAACAGAGAGTGCACAACTACTACAAAGTATATATCTCTGCTTTGGTGAAAACTAGCTACATCTGACTTTTAACTCCTATAAAGTTCCCAGTTCAGTGGTAGCTGAAAGACACTGCTGTTAAACACTGCTATCTTAAGGCAAAAGTCTTTCTTAATCATGTTATTTCAAACCTGAAATGAATTGTTTGAAGTAGAATTTATGGAAGAGCTGCAGAGGAAACATCAGGATTAATCAGTTTTGGAAGGAACACTATAAGAAGCTCTGAAAAGAAGAAATGGTCATTTACTTGAAGATTTTTTTAAGCAGACAGGTGTGGATAAGGCATATATACACCTATTATGACCATTCCACTTCTGTCTAATCCTAGAGATGTTTAAGCTTTATTGGCTTCAGTACAATTTCCCCAAAACACTTAGAACTGAAAATTTGGGAATCAACAGTATTTTAGTCTAGAAAACATTCAACAGCTTGACAAGCTTGATCCTAAAAACTAAGCTGTTAAATATGAAACACAGAAGCAGACATCTAAGTGGGACCAGAACCCAAGACTCCACTCCTCCTGGCAAGTGTCCTGAGCACTGAACTACAGATTTATGTTTGCCTGCTCACCAGCTTCCTGCATAATTGTACAGCTGCACCAGAAGAGGAAAGCATGCCACTGCTGCCTAGCTGGTTTGGTAGGCATATTCCCAAGAGGTAGAAATAGCTACTTAAATCTGCTTCACTAGAAAAAAGGGATGGAAACACTGGACAGTCTGTGAAGATGCTAAGAATTGAGTACAAGTCTGCATACTAAGTGTTAGAATGTTGTAGATGAACTCTTCCCCTTGTATGAGTGCTTTAAAAGATAGTAATGCCTGAAATTTGTAAGGGGATGAGGGATGGTAGTACAGGCACCTACCTGAGGAGGAAATAATGACTCACTGAGGCCCCAGTTGAGCAGTTTTTACTTTCCTATAAGCCAACCCATGACAGCAGTTTTGAGTCCCATCCTGAGGTTTTTAACTACCCCATGCACTAATGCTGAGAACCTCACCACCCAGCTTCAACATCTGGATTCACACTGGACATGAAAATTCCCCACCTCTCAGGGAATTTAGCCTTTTACAGTGTATGCTTCAGTATTCATTCTAAATTGAATAATATTACTGTCTAAATATAGGTAGGTCTAAATATGAGTATGCTTACATACAAGTAAACTAAAAGATGGTGGCCCAGGTTACAGGTACTTCAAATATACTTGCATGAAATTATGATTTGAATTTCCATTAACAGAAACAACCCAAAGGACTGACTCCAGATCTCAATATCACTAAAGAACAAGTGACATGAAAATTCAACTGTCATTCTGCAAGCTGCCCCTACAGGTGCCATTAATTACTGATTAGCCAAATGAATACTTGGTTATGGCCTTTTCTAAAACTAGCTAGGATTTGAAATTTCGGTCAGCATTTTCCACTTTTTTCCATATCTGCTTTCTACATTCCAAATGTTTTGTGGATTTCCATTGGGTTAATAATGTTATTCTTTTTGGTGAATGTCATCTGTTTGTTTGGTAAATATCACCAAATGTCATGTGTTTGGTAAATAAAGTTAATTCTGTGTCCCAGCTAATAAAGAGGTCAGACTATTTACATGAGTCTTAAATTGTTTATCACATGTAGTAGAGAGGAGCCTGCCTGTGCTACAACCATGGGGAAAACAGATACAGGAGTAACAGACAGTTATGTTCATAACCTAAAGTGTAAAAAACCTGTAGGACACTGATGTAACTATAAATAACTAATGACACATTATAGGTAGGCTTTGCTCAGTAGTCACAGATTAGAAAAACCAGGATATTAGAAGACTTTTAAAAGTCGCTACTTTTGTCACATTCATTGGTAAGAGTCAGATAACAGCTGTAGCAAAGAACTATACTTTCATTTAACCTGCTTCTAATCGATTAAGCCAAGTTCTCTGTAGGTACTTGGCCAAGAAAATATAGAAAGATATTCAGGTGTCATTGGATGTAATTTTGATGTTTACACACTTTTTTAGCCTGGCAACCAAAAATATTTCACCCAGGATATTATGCATGCATAGGGCTGCCAAAAATATGTTTAAATGTTACAGATCTACAAAGCCATCTGGCCAAGCAGCTTTTCAGATACAGTCTAGAGACATAAGAGAGAGACACTGCTGGATACCTCATAAGATACATAAGGGAGCTCTATTTCCAAGGTATCAAAGTTCATATCTAAAATACAGTAGACCACTATCAAAGTAGCCACCATTATCTTTTCCAAGAGCATAAAGGAAACAAAGCAGGAAGGAGAAACTTCATACGCTCAAGAGTATAATGTATTCATGTATTACTGTGGATATATACATATACATATACAGACCCACACATACATTTGCACCTGTATATGAAGTTCTTCTTGCAAAGGTGACATGGTTTGTCGCTATTCCTACTGGTGTTAGCAGGACTAATATTGGAACTAACTGCACAGTGTAAAAGAGGAGAAATAAATGTCAGCTATTCCTTAAAGGAAAAGAGAAAAAAAAAAAGAAAGAAAAAAGAACAACAGATTGTCTGCTCAATCTATTTCTCATTCATCTTCTTGATGCTCCAGATACTTCTAACTACTCTGTTCTACAAGAGGTACTAGGTACTATTTTACCAGTTTTATAGCTTTGCATTTGAAGCCAATTTGCTTTCACAAATGCATTCATATTTTTTCAATGAATTTCTGTTTTCATTATTTTTAAATAATTATTTTTATTAAAAGACTTCTACTAGAAATTTTTAACACTCAGCATGAAACATTCTGAATGACTAATAGTTAAGTAGTGTCATGCCACTTCATAAACAGTATTAGTCTAATTTTTATAATTTTAAATGTTTTTTAAAAAAACATGACTTTAAGTCTCTCAAGAGACAAACCTGAGGGAGATTCAGCTGGTAAATAGATTCAGGGATTTTTTAATCATTATAAACCTTGCCACTGAGGAAAAGTCAAATTTTGTCAGTGTAATTGTACAAAAATGAAATACACTACTCTAAAATTGACTGGCTAAGGATAGAATCAGTTGTCTTAGAATAATCTGATGAGAAACAACTGCACAGGGCATAATTTTGTACAATACAAACAGGTCAATTCCCAGACCACAGTTCCATGAAAGCCTGATTTTTCAGGTAGAAGCATTAAGAACATTGTATTCCTCCTGCACTAGGAATAATGTAGTTTATTACAATAATATAAAACCATCCATGCATTCTAATTTTCTGTCACTGACACAAACTAATTGAGTAGGTGGGCTTGTTACAAGCTCAGAGGAAGCCAGTTATCCTCTTGTCTGGCTTGCTTAACTGGGTCTGTGCCAGAGCACTGAAGAATCTGTCAGAGAATAGTAAAAGCAAAGTCTATCCTTTGTCACATCTATAAATAGGCATGGATGTATATGTATGGGCATGAATCCATGTATTCCATTTTCTAGCGCAAATAAACAAGCACATTTAAAATTCACCCCTGAGCATTTCTAAAAATTAATTTTTGGCAATTTTCAAACAACATAAGGGCAGTAGAATGTACAGCCTGTATTCGATTCACAAGAATATAAACTGTATGCATCCCATTCACTTGTTTCCCGTTTCCTTTTTTCAGGTACAGCTGGCAGGTAGCCACTCCTTGACCACGTTACCTCAACACAATGAGCTGGTTTCACACTTTCTGAGCTGCTACCTTGACTGGCAGAAAGAAAGAGTAAATGTGCTTACCACATATACATGAAGATACATGTTTATATACATGTTTCAATACAAGAACATAAAGCACTAATCCAACACAGTTAATCCTCTGTATAAAGAACACAAAGAAACCTATAAACCAACACAACAATTCAGTATCTCTTCTTAGCCATCCTTTCCACAGATGTAGTAAATGAAACAATTCAATATTGATCTGCAAGCCCTCTTTCCCAGCTGATGAGCGGAAAAATTCAGCTGCAACAGCCACTTGGGCCTCTACACTTGATGACTCTTCCTCTGTCCTATAACTATCCTATTAGAAGAACCTTGCCTGCAGCTTTTCCTAAGGGGTCAAAAAGAAATTTAGTGTGATTATAGTGGAACAAACACAGTCCCTGAATCTCTTTCAAATCAGCCAAGAAGCTCTTTGGTTTTGTTTGGCAGCATCCCTCTCACTCGGCCAGCAAGCAACACCCTTTGTCAGGACCTATAAAGAAACAGTAATCTAAGATAAAAACCTTTTATTTCCTGTTAGGATTAATAAGAAATGAAGCTGAGGTATTCTTCTGACAAGGATGAAAAGGCAATATTTAAATTAGAGCAAAAACCTAATATACATTGTATGTAACTTGATTAAAGAGAAATCTAAGTGATCAGTGTTAACAAGGGTCTGCTTTGATAAACGGAAAAACATTAAACAAACTCTTCTCAATTAAAAATGTGGCCAGACTGCCTGCTGGTGTGCTCAGTGAAATGAGGGTGGCCTTCATGGAGACAGTGGCAGCAGCAGCTGGCAGCTGTCCAGCGTGGTGCAAGGGAGACCCATCTCTCCTTGCTCAGGTACTTATCAGCACCTCCAGCAGTGAGGCTGGCACCACAGAGCCCCGAACGAGCAGATCCCCACTGCACCCCGTGACGAGATAGCTGGTGGCTGCTCACTGTGTCTAAATTACAAATCCACTTGCATGAAATGGAGCCTGTCCAATGCCAGAAAACAGACAAAGCCTATACAAAGAGTCAGTCCTCAGAAGGGATAAAGCAGCTCCTAGAGGAGAAACAGTGATTAAATAAAGTCCAACAAATGATGCCAATAAACAAGTTTTCAATTACCAAAGGACACACAGGCAGTCAAAAAGAGTCTGCTAAAAGCTGTAATCACACCACTTTACAGTACCCACTTCAAAAGGTACAGAAACATATAATATATTTTGGCTGGAAAAGAACACGTAGAACAGACTATTTAAGAAAATTGCAACCTGCTACAAAAACAAGCTTGAGTGCCTTCTATTTAGAAGAGTGGGGCTGCATTTCAGATCCCATTCCTTACTTCAGGTGAATTATATCTCTGAATCACACAGCAGTTATCTGCCTACATCTGTTTTTCTTTGACACCATTATATCCTCCTGTCCTTGACCCCAGCTGAGACTGACATGCTCTGGGGACTGCTAATGGGGTTAAATTTTCCATGAATATTTGCTTGTATTTATAAATGAATTTACTTAAGCCACATTAATGTCACTTTTGTATTTGCTTTCTGAAAAAACTTATTCATTTGGGTTTTGCTGGCATGAATGTTTACTAAAGTAAATTCCAAAGATGTAGCCTGAGGTATTAGGATCAGAAAGAGGCTTTTAAAATGTACTGAAGTGTGTCAGTACATTTATATTTGCACAAGACAAATGATTCTCACTCAGCCAAGGAAGAGAAAGAAAATTTGTAGATTTCCTGACCAATCATAATTAACCAATATAGCATGAGTAATAAGCACTGAAAGCAGAAAACTGTTGGCAAAGAATTAAAACAGTTTCACATGTTACAAGTTGTATTCAAATATTTCTGCTGGATAGATTCAAGGATGTAATATGGTCAGAGCTGACTATCTTACAGAGGAGAAGTCTATACCAGAAACAGAGTTTGTGTCAAATTGTTCATTGAGCTGAAATAACTAAACACAGAGATTCATCATTAGGTTGTTTGTGTGTACTCCAGCCTCTAATAAGAGAAATTCGTGTCACAAGATGGCTCTTTTTTGCATTGTAATGGCAGCTTTTATCATTTGTGCTCCCAGTAAATATTATAGACTGGTTTGCTGTTGATGCTGCCAAGATTTTTGTGTTCAATATATCCTCTCTCCATTTTATCTTCAGGCCTTCCTTTAACTCAGTCATAGTTGGCAAGAGGTTTCTGAGCACAAGTTTTGGTAGCAGTAACAGCACTACTGCCTATTAAAGGTAACGTGTTCTGATCTCTGAGTATAAACCATGGCTATTCCATACAGGGCAATTACAGCTCTTACAACTTAAATTCTGCTAGCTTCTTTAATTTTTCAGAAAATCAAGCATTAAAGCTTTCGGAGGCCAGCCGCTGCAGCAAGTGGGCCAATGATATTCACATAGCAAGTTAACACAAATACAAGCTCTCCACCCCCAGTACAACTCTAAGGAGGAATTTAGGCATGGCTGCATAGTCAGATCAACATCAGCAAGCCTCTTCCTTGGCACTAAGAACATGAGGCCTGAAAAGAATTTTTAACAGAAGTAAGTGTATTTTTCTTGGTTTGGAAGGAGATTTGGGTAATTCAGGTATAACAGTCATAACCTGACAGAAAAATTCATAGATACTTTTCAAAACAATCAGCTGGAATGAGTAACTCAAAATTGATCTGAATCATTGAGTGATTTTGTAATTGCTCTCCTGTTTCCTTTTCCTACCAATATCAATATAGGACATTTCATTAACCATTCACTGGCTGCCTCAGTCCTCTTCATTTTAACATTAATAAGCTTTATTGCTCTCCCTGAAACTAGAAATAGTGGCTCAAGAAAAATGGTGTCTTTCTATATTAGTTCTCTACAAACCTACAATCAATAATAATATTTTGATAGTGTTTAAGCTCCTTTACTCATTCTTCATGAAATGTTTATTTTCTTTCTTGGTACAACCTGCTCACTGTCTTTCAAGTCTTCATTATTAGCCCAAACAGAAAAAATTCCAGTGCTGTTACTCTCAGCTGCCATCAAATATAATCAAATAGATGTGTTCTGTACCTCTCTAATAGAACTTTTTAAAGTCTCCTAGGATAGGAGCTCACAATCCAGAAGGGATTTACTTTACCAAACTTCCCAAAGCACCACAAACCATCAATATTTTGTATCTGACCTATGTCGTCCTGCTAAGTTGCCTCACAGTACCAGCTTCCTGGGAAGTCCAAATCTGAATGTGGGTTTGAACATAGAGCATAGGGCACTTAGAAAAACTAAATAAAGTATTGTGCAATTCTTAATTTATTTTGCTTTTAATTTCATGTTTATGCAACAGCGGACTAACTGTAAATTACACTTGGTTTCCTCTTTTAGTAATTTATCACACTAGAAGACAGAAGTGTGTGTCAGCTCAACAAATTGAAGTCAAATGCGGTTTAATAATTTTCACTTTAGCCAAGACCATTAGCATGACACAATTAAGTAAATCCTAGAAGCTAGAAGAGGAGTCTGCTGGGCAGAGCTACCATTCCTGCTGTTAAGCAGCAACGGGTAAACTGCTGGGAAATGAGGACACCAGCAGCCTCTGTCCCACAACTGGCCCACCCCACAACAGCAGCAGCACTTTTCCTTGACTTGACAGAACAGGAGCTTTTTTCTGATGCTCCTGCCCAGCCTGACCATGTCCTGTCCTAGGCAAATAGCTGCCTGGAGTACTTTCTGCCCTTAGTAGTCACAGAAAATGAAACCACCCTTTTGCTATAGATTAGCAACTTATCTGAGACTCTCATTAAAGCAGGCCAGGGCATCAAATGGAAAATGTAAAGCCTTGCAGAAATCAAGGAGACCAGATTTTCAGCCTATTTTAGTTATTTAAAGCCTTGAAATCTGTTTTGAGTGTGCTTTATTTTACATGATGCTGATTTGAACCTCTCCAGTCTGAAAATTAGTCTGAATTCTTCTAGATCAGGATTTTAAAGTACTTCTTATGTGAAAGCAAGATACATAACGTTAGAAAATATCTTATATACCTTCACTGCATTTTTCAGGTCATTTGTGAACTAAGCTCTGAGGAAAGATTTTAGTTCTCTTAGAGTATTTAAATTGATTTGCACCTCACTGCTCTTTTAGACCTTTAGGGGCATTAGCATGAGACTTTACCATCATTGCATGTGTTATATGATCTCGATGTAATATGCAGCGATTCCCATAGCTAGTGGATTGTATTTAGGAGGAATACAGTGGATTAACTAACAGGTTAATTTAAATGGCATATGTTCTCATTTGAATTATTTGGATGACTAAACCATGTATTTAGACATGGTTAAACTCAAAGCACATACTGACGATAATACATCTGGCAAGTAGACTAAGCAATTATTTTCCTAGGCATTTCATTTTATCGAACAGACCTTTATAAGGATTAAGAAAGTTCCCAACAGACACAAATAATGACAGTGTTTTCTTGGGGATTTTTGAACCCATTTGGGAAACAGAATCCCCTTACATCATCTTGCACAGGAGACCATCCAAAAGGATACACACCCACGCTAAGAAACTTTAACATAGTGAACAAAATTTCTGGTGTACAGCCTAAAAACATTGCCGAAACATGCTAGTGTTGAACATTTGCACACTTAGCCTCACTAACACTGCAAGGATTTCTACAGCTATCAAATTCTGGAACTGGGTTCTTCTCTGTGTATTCTGATGTATGTTGACAATCAGACTGGGTACAGTACTAACCCAACTTAGCTAAGACCTAATGGAACTATAAAAGAACTAGATCATAAAGAACTATGCTAACTATGTTAAGAACAATGTTTAACTATGTTAAAAGAACTACATTCTCAAAATATTGCCTTTCAGAACAAAGAGAGCCAAGTCTTCACCTTTCAAAGTTCCATGTGCATGCTAGGACAAAGCATGCACCTGCGTTCGGGGAATCTCCCTCCAGGCAAGTTCCAAAGGGAAAATGCTCTGACTTTCAAATAGACTCTGATCCATGTTGCTTAGGTCACTGAAATCTATTTATGGGGAAAGACTTCCTCTGAATCCCACCTCTTTCAGGTTTATTGAAAGGAAACCAAAGACAAACAAACAACACAGTATGGGAGAACTGTCTGCTCAAAAAGCTCAGGGTAAGATCTCTAGCAAAGCTCTACTGAAAACCTGTGATATTCATTCTGTACTATCAGGGCAGTATTGATCTTCCTTAAGGAGAAACCTCTTTACTGTGAGTGTTATGGAGCACTGGAACAGGCTGCCCAGAGAGGCTGTGGAGTCTCCTTTTCTGGAAACTTTGAAAACCTTCCTGGACACGTTCCTCTGATCTGCTTTAGGTGAACCTGCTTTGGCAGGGGGTTGGACCAGATGATCTCCAGAGGTCCCTTCCAACCCCTATCATTCTGTGATCCCTCAGCTCCAGTTATCATTTCCTGGTGGCTGAAAGAAAAAGGCTATTCCGTCCTTTGCTTTATTCCCAAATGTACTCGGTTTCTTGTAACTCAGGCAAGTTTGCCATCTTACACAAGTGTAGCAAGGCACAGCTATTTTTTTCTATGTTGGCCAGTCGGAAGTTTATAAATCAAAGATTTATTCCACAAACTCTCATATGACACTGTAGTTTTTCATATATTTTACCAGATTTGTAACATACATTACTTATATTTAAAATAACAAGTGAAAATTCAGGACCCAAATAATTAGCTCTGCAACAGTTTATATTTAATGTATAAAGTCTAGGAAATTTGAGTTCCATGTACTGTAACAAAAAAATCAGTCTACCTGTGGAGTTTATGATTCAAACATATTTTTGTTTACAGAACAAACCAGATTTAAATTATTATATTGGAATTTTGTGAGCTCATTGGAAAATAAGCTATTTTTATATTTATAACATATAAAATGTTATAATTTCTGAGGTAAATATGTTAGGACATGACCACTTTGAAAATCATCTGCCCCCTTTGCAAGTCCTAAAATAGCATCTGAATCCACCTGAAAATCTGTTCCAGTTGTGTGTGCTGGTTACTTGAAAAACTAGAATGTTATCGAAATTTTCTTCTCATATGCTTCACTGCATGATCCATGCATAGAATTAGTATTCATCAGCATGGGCTATATGTTGTGCAATGGGATTCTTGCTTGTTATCCAGCTGTGAGAAATGCACAAGCTGTAAAATAAGTTAGGAATGGAGTGAAAGAGACTGAAACCAATGCAAATGAGCAAAGGAACAGTGTAGTACTACTTATAAAAAGAAATGGGAGCAGACATGGATAATTCAGGGTTAGTATCTAACAAACATTTTCACATCAAATCACTCGACCTCTTGTTGTAGATGGTACCTCCTCAGTTCAGCAAATCTGATATTTTTCAAGGATACTTCTCTGTGAGAACAGTTTTGTCTGCGTGTTAGTATACAATTTCTTCCCTTCAATTTGACAATGTTTCTTTCTTTGTGCAGAATTAGCCTCAATACTGATGCAAAAGATGTTCCTATTCTAATCTTAGGTTATTAGAATTATACATATACCTTATGTATGTGATGCTTTGAAGATAATAGATACCACATGTTTATAGCAAGTGCTTGCTTACTTAACAAAAGGAAGGCCAGGAAATTCCCAGAGTTAAGGCAATTCACAGAGAAGTTCCTGTTAAGAACTTCTTAACAGAAGAAGTTAAGAAATGACTAACACTAAAAGTAGTAAATAATCGTAGGCATAAACCCCAAACTTACTATGGCAAACTATACTTATGCAGAACCTTGTAAACAGCTTTCTGACTTAGTCAATGCTTGAAACTTTATTTCTTTTGAGAGAATGCGCATATGTATGCTACGGAGACTCATGCACTCTGAAGACTAGTTGACAGTAGTCTTTCACTTCAAACTATAAACATATTATGAATTGTGAAATGGGAAAAGTTTGGCTCCAGGCAAACTATCAACTAAAATAACTTCTAAGAGACCAATACATTATCTCTTTTCACAAGGTAGCAGCTGTTGTCGTTATGATCTTTATTTACAGAAAACAAATGCTTTAAAACATTTATGCCTTAGAAGAAAACATGAGTATGTAAAACAGTGTAAAGATTTAAAGTAAGGATAACTGTCAATCAGCTTGTTACTAGGGTTTTAAATCAGTAGTGCTTCTTTTCTTGCAAAACTTAAGTTTTAAACTTATAACAAAGAATTCTTTAAACTCATTAACAATAGTCTACGTTCTCAAATACAGTGCAGAATGCTTGTAACTGAAAAATGTTGCCAGAACATTTTATTCCTCAAAGACAAAAAAAAATCCCTTTGTTACCTCCTAAATGCTTTAAAAATACAAGCTTTCTTTATGATGTTGGTTGAAAATATTGGCTGCACAATAACGCTATTGTGTGAATTGTGAGATTTTGTATTCAACAAATTGAATGGAAACAAATGATCTTTGATCAGATCACCTCAGTATAAATTAATGAGCATTAAGGCATCACATATTTCAGTTAAATCTCGATATTTCTACCTCAAAATGTTTTCTTTAAATGTTTTCTTTGAACTGAGTTGAATATTTTTCAGCTTTAAAGGCTTAATTATCATGTATTTCTGCCCAATTATAAACTGATATCTTACAGACTGATAAACATACACATTGGAAATCTACTACTCATCAAACTTTGAATGACATTTCTCTGTCCGTATATAAGTTTTAGAAAATCCATGTAAAAACCCACCTGTAAGTTTTAGAAACCTCTGCATTTTGCAGCAATACAGTTTCATCTAGAAACAGTGACCCCACCAGGTATAATCTTTTGAAAGTTCAAAAAAAATAAAAACCCAAACTAAAGACATTGTAATTGAAAATATAATCATTGATCTCTTAACTACACAATGTTTTATCTATCTTGTGTTGTATTATTTCTTCCAGTAGTAATATTAATAACTAACAATTGTAATTATTTTCCTTTTCTTTAATCGTGAAGCTCCCTTAAGGTGTAGTCACAAGCCCATGGGGCTGAGCTACTGAGAGCAGTTTCCCTAAATAAGCACTGATGAATTATCTGTCAGTCTTTGTGTACATTTGAAATATTTTTGTTAATTACTTGGAAAGCAACACCTTAAGCACTCTTCCTTATTCTCTCTCCAGATAATTGTACTGAATAATAAGAAGCATGGTCACTATAAATAAAAATCCACTTTCCCTTGACAACCTGAAACGTCTACATTTCTTTCATGCTGAAAACTAGGGCAGTGGTAGGCTATGATATTTTTATTGTTCCAGATCCAAGTCTTATTTTTAGATATGTTATTACCGCTGAGGAAACAGAGAAACTCTGCAAAGAGTATTTACGTACCACAGTTACATATTTTTTCCATCTGGGAAAAAAAAAAGATTTTTCTCAGTCTCCTTGTAACATATGGAGTTTGTCACATCAATCACTGGTGGAGAACATGTAGTTGCATCCATGTCATATGGGTGACAGGGCTGGTTTACATAGTATCAGTATTTTAGATTCATGCTTTCCCAAGCTACAAAGCACAGACATTCTACTTAGCAATAGTCTAGTTATTGCAAAGAAGAGCTGTCTTTTGTCAAATATTTTCATCAGAGAGATGTATAAATGTTACAAGCCATCCCAAGGTAATAATCTAGGTACTTCAGCATGCACTCCTCTAACTTGTATAATAAATTTGAGCTGGGTGCTTAATACATATGGAGATCATCACTAGGGAAACCATTCCCTTGGTACCTATACTCATATAGAAACCTTGCCTTGCTTTTGTGTCTGGCTTAGTGAGACAGTATTTCAGAGAAGATCAACAAAATTTCTAACAAAAACTTGTCCCACTTATTTGTCTTTTAACTTTAAAAAGTAAGTGGAACCTGTATTTTGTCTCAAGCCCCGAATGTATCGTAATGGGTATATGTCATGCTCTGCCACTTTCCTATTACAGATCACCTACTATCACCATTCTTAGGGCTCCTTTCCCACAGAAAAGCAATGCCAGCTGTGTAGTACCCCTATCCCTCTGTCTGCAGACACCACAACATCATCAGAAATTATCATCTACCCTGCTCAGGCACTTACTGCCAGTAACTGCTCAGTTTATTGGCTTGTTGACCTCTTGGCAAATAGCTAGATAACTAATTTAGGGTATAAATGCCTGTGATGATAATAATTCCATTTAATTTCCTTTCAGTGATTTACACACAGACGTTTTGCTATCACTGAAACGATTAGCCAAAGGGACCACACACTGTATAGTGCCTAGTGTCTAAAAACTTAGCACTGTATACTAGAGGACTTAGGCAGGGTATATATGCAAAACTGCCAGTTTCTGTAGATCATAATTTTTTATAATGAAATCATAATCCTCAAACCTCATCTCCCTAGGAGACTCAGCCTGGAAAGCCTGAATTGAATAAAACAAATGCTTATTAGGCATGCCAGTGTCTGTCTGGTTGTCCCTCTTGTGCATAAAACGTGCCAGGACAATTTTCTATCTATGTCAACTTTCTGCCCTGTTCTAAAATGCTTGCAAGGTCAGATAGCCTTCAAAATATAACCCCATAGGTGGAATTAGCAGTGTTCACCTTTCCCTTCATGCTTTTAAAATATTAATTCAGTGAATAGAACATTATCATAGGACAATATGATTTAATGTCCACCTGCCCATACGAATTCAAATAATTTCTCCTAAGGCATGTCCCATTCTTAGTGGACATCCTCTAGTGTTCAAATTGTATCCACGAATGTAGGCTTAAATATTCATTCAGAAAGAGTTTAATATCAGAATACTGACAGTGAGGTGCTCCCAGTTCTCCTGGCGAGATGACCTCTTTGAAACAAGCCCTTTTTTCTGCAAAGTTTTACTGCCTGATTGCAATGTGTTTCAATAAATGAGCCTTTCATTTTTGCACAGGGACTCAAGGTCTACCATCTTTGCAGATAAATACCCAGCAAAAAAAATCCTTACAATAACAAATTCCCAGCCAGTCAGTAGAAGCAACAAATCCTTTAAGTTTGCCTCACAGAACTCCAAGTGGCAAAGGAAAGCAGAAATCTACTTTGTCACTCCCAGAGATAAAAGCAAAAATTAAGAAGTCATTGTCATATGGGTCCCTGGTGAGCCTGATGACAATACTTGACAAAGCACATATGTCATTAATGTCCAGGATAAGGAATGTATTCCTGTCACAGGACTTACTGGCATTAATGCTCCTGTAGGACTTTGTCTAGAAAAGCAAGTTGTCACTGCTGCTTCTGAGTGTCCCTCTCAAAGGAAATGTATCACTTTGCTTTTAGAACAAGACAAATAAAATAAAGCACTGAGCATGACACAGGAAAAAACCCAAGGAACCTCTAAAGCATGCATACAGTTTGATGTGCCTTCCATGGGACTTGTACAAAAAGGGATCAAACGACATAGATGTTTGATGAAAGGCAAGGCAAAGCAACTGTGAGGAATATGCCTATGACTATCTTGATATGGATGCACCTTTTGTCCAGTAGCCTGCAAATTTTGCAAACACAAAAGCATATGAATGAGGAAAACTGCAGATCTTTCTGCGTAATGCATTTTTGATGTTTTTCCCTGCTGGAAGAAAATGTATGTAAACTGTCTGCAAAGGTGATTTGTATCCCTGGGCATAACTGTTTCATTGGGCTTCTGGCAGCAAGCAATTGTTTTTCAGATGTGATGCTCATAAGACCCTTAACTATAGCGGTACTAGCAACAGCCTCTATAATACTTAACACATAAAACAAATTATAACAATATCCTTAAGATTACCATATAAGTAATAGTGCTATATAAAAACTCATAAAACCAAAATGTATGGCTACAATAACCATATTAAAACAGCCATAGTTCTGCTTTAAATAACCATATGAGCCACGTTTGGAAGATATTATAGTATTTACTGATTTATAGTATTTACTGATTAAGCATAAGGAAAAATGCCATTATCTCAAAAGAAATAAATCAATTCCAGTTTCTATTTTTCCTGCAGGCATTGGACGGCCAGCTCATGATAAAAGCCCAACAGATCCATCTAAGGAGTTTCAATAATCCTTCTATAGTTTAAAAAGAATTAAAACACAAACTTTTTATGCATCCTTTTGGTTTTTTCCAAAAAGCTACAATAATCTGTTACAGGCAACAAAAGAACACGAAGCATATCGTTAACTGAACAGTAAATCATCTTCCTTTCAGAGAACTGGACCTCTTGACTGCACTGGTGACTTAAGTCAAATTTACACTGATGTTATAAAGTCACATTTACACTGATACTGAACTGGCATAGGAAAAGCAATCAGGACAATATATCTCTTTTAAACAGTGACATCATTTAGAGTCTGGGAAACTTAAAATGCAGAATGGATTTGTCTTGAGTACTAGACAAGAACATACCTAAATGCTGATAACATTTTTTCTCTGGGTGAAAATTTGAAGAGGAAACCCTTGCTTTGTCACAGGAGCGGTACTTGCAGTCAGTTTAGCAGTTTCATAGAATCCTAGAATGATTTGGGTTGGAAGGGACCTTAAAGATCATCTAGTTTCAACCCCCCTGCCATGGGCAGGGACACCTTCCACTAGACCAGGGTGCTAAACAAACAGAAATATTGTGTTTCTGAGACCAGTAAAAGCTAAAGGCGAGGAGATTATCCCAGTAGGTGGGACCAGTAAAAAGGCCTTTTACACCTCCACTGTGCTCAGAGATGGGCATATAAGTTTGGAGGAGAGACGTTATATAGACGACCCAAGGGAAAAGTTCTAGCTAGCTGTCTCCTGTGCTCCACAATGCCTGTGCTTCCCACGGTGTGGAAGCTGCCCTAAGCCCAGTGCACACCAAGGAGGGATGTCTCAGGAATGAAGCAGCTCCTTACCTTTCTACCTCTCCTGCAGCCCTGAGCTCAGTACAATGACCCACTAACAGACAATCAGGCAGAGGAGAGCCAATAAAAGAAAAAACAGTCATTTTTCATTTGCTTATGGACAGGCAACTTATGATGATACTCTGATGATTACTTTCTGTTGAATGAATCACCTTCTGACCCATTCTCCTCAGTCATTTTCATTGTACACTAAATTCTGTTTGCCATGTCAGACCCTCAATTTTATCAGAGCCACTAACACAATTTTCCAGAGTAGCAGCATTAGCTCAGCTTCCTCATTTTGTCTCTGGTGCCTTGTAGGCAGAAATAAAAACTTGTTGGAACTTGCCTCCTTCCCTTAAGGGTAATCTTGATCCAAACCCAAGGGTAGAATCTGGGCCTAACCTCCAGGCTTTTTCTCCCAAGAGTTGATGTATCAGCAGATGATCCATATAAGTCATATCACTGTCATTGAATAAAAAGTAACTTGCACTATCAAAAGCAGACTTCCAGCATGAAGAGATTCACAAAGATATCTGAAAAGGGAGCACACTGTTTTTCTTTCTGATGAACACGGGAGGAGAAAAAAAAAAACAAAAACAACACAAAAAACACCAAAGCACCAAATGAATGGAAAATTACAAACTAGCATAAAGCCAATAGAAATGTGTGCAATAATTCTTTTCTGAATCCTTCTGCACATTCATATTTAGCAGTTATATCTGCTTTATACAATCAGTAAAATATATCAGATATTATTAAAAAAAAACCAAGAAAATCTTCTATGTTTACAGTAAAATAATATTACGTGAAAAACAAAATTTCCCCAACTCTTTGTGTGGAAGTTTTAGATCTGCTTAACACTAACAGTAGTCTGACCCGGCATGGAATTTCTTTAGTCAGAATGTCTGCCTTAGCATTGCTTAAAACAACTTCATTGAAAATTAACCATTGTTGAGCCCTCAGAACTATGTATAGGGCAACTTCAAGTTCAGTTAGCAACTAGGAGTTCAGTATATAACTGTGTCATCAGAATAAAAATGAACATTGCAGTCAGTGCACTGACTTGCCAGTTCATTTACAGAGATCATAAATAACAATGGTCCAGGGATAGATCCCCAAGGTACTTCTGTAATGACATCCATTAAATCTGACATGATGCTGTTTAATAACACAAGCTGTATATGCCCTCCCTAAGTAGCTAGCACCCAGTTAATTACAGATGATTCCATACCTAATCCACTCAATTTATCCTGTAAATGAATACAATTTACAAAATAGACAATTTAAAAAAAACAAATTTAAATACACTCCATACACATCCCCTGGAAACAACTCGCACTTAATCTGCAGTGTTTAAAAGCATCTGAATTTCTCATTCTGAATTAACCACAAACATTCTAATATTATTCTGCTCAGGAGTTCCTTATTATTGGTATGGCAAACAAATACAGCATCCAGTCTTCATGCTGCTGAATCAACAGCAAGAGGTGCTCCATGGGAGAGCACCCAAACTAGATTACTGGTGTTCAAACTGTGCCTCGTCAAGGCATGATACACAGCCTCTGGGTAATCTGCAAGTCTGAGCAGGCCAAGCCTGGCTTTGGCCAAGTCTCACTTGCTCTGGATGCAGTCTATGCTGCCACGCTTCTCCCCAGGGAACAGCGAAAAATGCTGAATGAACATACTGATGCTAAGAGGGCATCAATGCTTCGTTTGGAGATGAAGAAAAGGAGCTGACGTGATTCCCAGTGACAACCAGAAAGTGTGAGAAAGGGAGAAAGGTGAGAAAGAGGGAGATCAGAGACACTGCCTTGGCTCGCTTTCCCACTTAAGAATGAAGGGAGAGTAGGATGTCTCCATAGCAACCATCAGAAAGCATGGAAAAGCAGAGAGCAACAACTATTATAATAAGATTAGAAGAGGTCACACAGATCATCAGATAGTCCCCCAAAATCTCAGGCAATCATGTAATAATAGCCACTTAGTCTGGAAGCACTCTGTGGAACGAGTACTCCACATCCACATATCACAAACTTCTTCCTAACTTAAAAAAAAAANAACTTCTCTCTAAATAAAAAAAAAAAAAAAAAAAAAAAAAAAAGATTAATTATTATACTCTGAAGGAATGGAGAGTCAGAGAACAGGTATCCTATACTGTGACAGGAAGGACTTTGTTTGCTGGATCTGCTGGGTGATTTTAGGATGAGTACTTCACCTCCTGCAGTTCAGCAAGGCAAGCACAACAAGCCCCCCATATCTGCCCTAAGCAGTCTAATCTCCAGGAGAGTTACTTCTTGATACAAAATTTAGGAATCATGCTAACCCTCAGGATGTGAGCAAGATGCATCAGTGAGATTTCTGAGCACTAAAAGAAACACCAGTTCACCTGCTTCTGAATGCACTTTGTCTCTGGTAGCGTATCAGTTTGGGGTGATACAGAAGAGGTATCAGTGAAGAGCAAAAAAGGCAAGGGGATCCACACACCCCAGGTTTTAGTTGCAACACTCAATTCACTTCCAGAAAGTGGCCAGACACCACAAGATACAATGCTTCCAAGAGAAGGAACAATTTACTACTTTCACTAGTGGGCGGGTGAGATTTTTCACAGGGCAGAGAAGAAACACATTCACACTCTCCTCCTAATGGCCAGAGCACAGGAGACACATAAATCTAGCAGCAACTTGCCAGAGAGAATAAAGATACTCGCTCTGAAACCTTTAGAAATATGCTGAGTGTTGTTGTTTCCCTCTGATATTGGAAAGAAATGTGGGGCAGATGAGTGCTTGTAGCCTAATGCACTTACACTTGTTATTTAGAGATCAGTGACTTCTAATTTTCAAATACACTCCCATGGTTATGTATTGCTTTCAAAACCACATTGATGAAAAAGCAGACAATGAACGGTATAAGTCTCCACTAAACTGACACTGACCTGAGAGGCAGTTCAGGGTGAAAATCTATAACTAATCCGTATATGCTCCGTGTGACTGGGACTAGGAAATAAACACACTTTTCTTATCTACATTCCTATCCACCACACCTTATTAGAGAGCGTACTTTATGTTTCAGAAATGTATGTTTTATGAGATCCAGAAGAATTCCAGTGCCCCAATAAATAAACAGAAAAGTCAAGTATATTATATAGGTATTTGAAGGACAGATTTTGAATTGGCATTCTTACATTGCATGATGGTTTGTGCTGCATTTTGTTGCTATTGCAACTGTTCCTTCAATAGCAGGTTATGTCTATTTGGGCAATTTGCATACCCTTTATGCCTGCCACATCACTACCTGTGACACTTCTTCCAGGAGTGACTTGAAAGTGCAAGTTATACTCACAGTGTAATTTCTGACTACGGGACACTCAGGAAAGGCAGCTCAGCTGAAAGTCTGAAGTCAGTATGCATAAGACAGTTTTTCCACCCTTGTGTGAAATGCAGCTAAGCTTTATGGCTGCTTTACTCCAGAATGAGATAATCCACATGGCGGAATCAATTTCAGTTGATTTGCCTTAACCTTCCTAAGTCCTTCCACAGACATGGACTTAATTTGTGTTTTACCGACTGCCCTTCCTTCCTCTGCAGGTATCTGTCTCGGGCTTTCGTGTAGCAGCTACTTGAAGCACCATTCCTATACCTGTTTTCTTTCTACTGATAATTTCTACAGCTGTGGCACATTGCATTGTTTTTTCTTTCCTATTGAAGGGTGGGGGGTGAAATCCAACATGTTGGCTTCTTTTCAGTATGCTTGGCAGCGATATGTATGTGCTTCTGCATCCCCTGTATTACTGTTTGTAACAGATGTTTTCTCTGGCCTTTGCTTCTTCCTGTCACAGAGCCCCTTGCTTCCACTGGGACATTTTTATCCTGTCATTTCAAAGCCTCAGACAGCTTCTTCTGCCAATATTAATGCCATTACATGTGCTAACAAGTATGTTGCATGTGTGTACAGGCTATGTATGATACATGTCTCAGCCACTATCATCCCACTGGGATAGGGCCAAGGAAGCCAAACAAGCACACCTTTGTCCACTCATGGAATCATAGAATGGTTTGGGTTGGAAGGGACCTCAAAGATCATCTAGTTCCAACTCCCTGCCATGGCAAGGACACCTCCTGCTAGACCAGGTCACTCAAGGCCCCATCCAACTTGGCCTTGAACACCTCTAGGGATGAAGCATCCACAACCCCCCTGGGCAACCTGTTCTTGTGTCTCACCACGTACTCATGTATTATATCAGCACTGCCTTTGCACCTGAATGTTGACACAAACTCATCTCGCTCAATTGCTCCTACAATATTTTCTCAGTAGGAACTTTTTTTCCTCTCTTTTTTCAATTTTGTTCAGAAAGAAGGAAATACTTCCAATTCCATGGCAGCTTATCAAGTGATAATCCACTAATGAGGGGCAAAGTGGGATGCACAGCATGCCTGTATTATGAGAGAAGTGTTGTTGCCTTATATCTTTCTCTTTAATACTCTCTCTTTAACAGAAAAGCACACAGCAGAAGTTCAATACACCGCCTTGAGCTTTAAACTTCTGCTTGTCCTACAGGGGATTTCCTGCCC
Organism: Eurystomus gularis; assembly: GCA_013400335.1. Taxonomy (NCBI): domain Eukaryota; kingdom Metazoa; phylum Chordata; class Aves; order Coraciiformes; family Coraciidae; genus Eurystomus; species Eurystomus gularis. The sequence continues at coordinate 25,358 of VZZY01001582.1, forward strand.
TGTCGGGTGAATTCCACTTAATAATACTGAATTCCTGTAACAGAACAAGTCCTTCCTGTGGGAATTTAAAGACTTCAAGACTGTTTATTATATTTTAACTGGTGGTTTTCCCTGCAGCTTCAATTGTATTGGGTTTAATTTCATAGAAAATGTTTATTCCCTTCCTATATTTTTCTTCCAGTCTCCTCAGCTCACTTCTACCTTGCCCACAAAGATAAGAAAAGTTACTTTTAGTTCATATTAGCCAACCAATATGTAGGATGCACTTAAACCCTCCCACAGAGAGGTGTTATTTGCAAAATGTATTACCTTTTCTTTTCTACAAACACTGTGTGTAATCTCTCCCTTGCTCAAGTCTCTCTGGTGTGACATAGGTAAATTTCACAATAACAAAGTGAGCTCAACCACCACCTCACCGTACATTATATGCCCTCCAGGAGACTTTACCTCATACAGGGTTATTTTGGACGCCTAACAAAACAAGCACCGCAGCTCTACACAAATAAATTTGTTCAAGTTAAATAATATTTTGCTTATACCTAAAAAAAGAGATCTGGAGTTATTTTAATATTAAATTACTTCCATGTGGCTTAAGCAGCAGAACAGGGTTGGTAAACCCACGGCTCTCAAACTGTGCACAATTTACAAACAGCTCACGTGGTGCCAGCCCAGACCTCGCGGAACCAGCAGCAGAACACAGGAGCTGCTGGGGAACACAGAGCCCCAGACCAGGGAAGAAACAAGCCAACAACCAGGGAGTACTGAGCTCAGTGCTGCTAATTTACCATGGGACCTCAGTGGACACCTTGCTCCACAGCAGGACAGACTAGCTCTGGGCACGCAGGAGATAAAACAGGGAAAGGAATTGTATGGTTGAAAGAGATACACCGATATATATCCCATATATTAAACAAGTCATTTGTTGATGAGCCAGCTTACACTAGAGCAAAGCAAGTCCCCATAAGCGGATTCCTACTGCAAGGTTTTCTGGATCACGCTCTTATCTGTTTTAATTGAATGTATAAAATATTTTGTCTGCATAAAGGAATGTTTGTTCACGGAAAATACTTATGTAATGCAAAATACTGAATTACAAAGGTAATCGGAGTTATAATGAAAAGTGCAAAAGGTTCCCATTCTCTTTTCAGCTGCACATGTGCAAGTGTGAATTAACTGAATTAGTATTACCACCACCAGAGAAACTTCTCTAGCCTAAAGAGAAAGATTTGGCCAAAAATGATTTGCATACTGCTAGAAATATCTATGATAAAACAAACTTAAGCTACACTTGGTGTTAAACAGATTTCTATTTAAAATATATCCAGCTGATAATAAAATATCTATCAAGTAACAACTATGTAGGTTTTCTGATGAAAATTATTTGAATCTCTCCTTAAACACTTTAACTTTTAGTTGAGATATTAACTAAAGCCAAATATCTAAAAACATCAAAGTATTCAAAAGAAACTTATTTTTGATACTAATTCTACAGCCTGGGACCATCTGTGAGGTATATAACGGAGTTCTCTGATGGTACCTGTTAAAATGCTATTTTGAGCAAACATTTGCACAATGTACATCACATAATGTATTTTTCTTGAACTACATTTTTATACCCTGGCAGTTTGTTAAAAAGAAAAGAAAAAAAAAAAACGACAAAAGAAACCTTAATATCATTGGTAACTAAACCACAGCAATCTTATAACACAGATGAACACATAAACTGTTATAGTGGTTTTTTTTCTTTTAACCTCAGAGGCAGTACAGAATAATATGGACCGCCTTGTTGTTATATAACATTGCAGTTTTAAAAGGGAGATGTGCTCAGTGATATAATAGTTTTTCCATCTGTAACCTCTTTGATTCTAATGAATGCAATCACTTTAATTAAATGCTACAAGTAATAGCATGGTTTAACACTTCAAATTGAAGAAACCATTTTCAACATATGGCATAAGGTTTTGGTCCAGACCAACAACAAAAAAAGTGTTTTATTTAATATTTGAGGTTGTAAGACATTTTTACTACCATGTAAAGTTTCAGAAACATTTCAGAAACCAGTTTCAACTTAAGTGAGGTTCTGGATCCACTTCAAGGCTAGCAAAAATATAATACTTGAAGTTTAAATCTCTCTGAAGGCTGTGAAAAACCCTTTGATATTTTCACTTTGAAAACAGTTCACTTACAAATTTTAACTACAGCACAGATAACCATTTGATGGCTTCTCAGTAGATCATGAGAAATGAAATCAACTTCAGACAATAACATTTAGGTGGTACTCAGGAGCCACATTAGTTAGTAGAAAAGCCACAACACTTTTTATCAACTATGGAAGTAAGCATTTTGATTTGAATTGCTCAGGTTTCTGGAAGCATTTACTTTCCATATTAGGCACGCCTGCATGCTTTCCAAATTATTAGCAGTTTAGATTATGCAAACACAGCTTCACCTTATTTGTATATCTATGCCCATATGTTTTAAAAGGTGTTCTCTTAGTAGCGGTATCCTGATGGAAAATACAGACTTCCTACTTGCAGATCAAATAAGAAAACAATGCACCAGTTGATATCTGCCTGCATGGTATCACATAGATTACAGAAGAAATAAATCTACTTGGCAAACAAAACAACATGAGAAACAAAGCTATTGGTAGGTGTTTTACTGTTGACAATCATTGTCCTACATGGTGAAAAAGCTCCATTTTCTATCAATAACCACAAATATGAAATTTAGAAAAGCTATATTACAATTGTGGAGAGAGAAAAAAAAATAAAATATTCTTCTCATTCTAAGATACTATATTGAAGATGAAATTTCTTTGTATTTTAATCTCTGGATGCATTGTAATTTACTTTTTTTTTTAATGTAGGTTATGCCAATATCGTTTAAAAAGAAGAAATTATTTGTACCCAATTTCAAGTCCCTTGGCTGCCAAGTAATATAAAGTAGCCCAAATTTAAATGTGGAAAAGAAGGCTGGGAGCTTCAGAAGAAGCTTCAGCTCTCCTAAACTGCTTTGCCTGAGGATATACCCCATGTGCCTGCAACCATCTTGTCTGGTTGAGGCTTAATTTACTGTCCCAAAGTTTCAGCTAATTTCTCCATCATTAGATCTGGTGTGATATTGGATTAGTAACTGAAGGATTCTGTGTGCCCAAAAGACACCTGACCAAGGCCGTGGCAAGCACACTGCCCATAGCCTATTTCAGAGAAGTATCCAGTGAGGCTAAACAGACTGTACTGAAAACTCAGGCCAATATCCACAAAGGATGTCGGTCCAATTTGATGGGAGAAGGCTGAGCACTAGAAGGCTTGTACTCCTTATGAGACCCAAACAAATATCCATGCATAACTGTGCAGTGAATTTCTGTGCTTCACTTCCCTGTCTGCAGACGGGTAAGAGTATTTCCCACCTCACAAGGCTGTTGTGAATATATGTCTGTTCACTGTTTTCACCTCCTACTGTATCAGTTAGAGGAGACGGAGACAAGAGCTGTAACAACATCTGACAGATGACACTGATAATAAGTCAGTGCTCCCATCACAATCCAGCATCAGTCCTTTGGAGACTACAATCACTCTAAGTGATCCTGAGTTTAACAGTCACAAACATTAGATTACTAAAAAATTCAAACAGGAAAGGGAGGCAGAGTAAACTTACAGGAGTTTTTTTTCATGCTGGAGATACACTGATGTATCGGCATGAAAGGAAAAGACAAGGGAAGTTGGCAGTAACACCAACTTGTTTTCAAAAATATATTTTCATATTTGCCTCTGCAGGAGGAACCTTTTCAGCATTCATGTGTAAAGCTTCATTTAGAGCCTGGATGGTCGTGTCCATGTTCACTTGCAAATAAAATATTATTTATGGGCTGATCTCGCAAATATTTACTGCTGAACATATGGGTGAATGTTCAGCTGGTGTAAATCAGCACAACCACCAATCTCATTTACATTAGCTGAGGCTCCAGCATGTTATGTTTATTACATTAGGGACCCATTCATATGGATAGGATTTACCCTGGTAACCATCCATAAATTGGTTAATCCAATCTACAGGTTGACGATGAATTCAGAATCCCTCCTCTACTTATGCTTTGTGCAAAGTAGAGCCTTAAACTGTCATTTAATGAATATTTTGTTACTTCTCATATACAGATTTAAGACCGTGTTGTGTTCCTGATATTTTCACAAAAAACAACTGAAAATTTACAATATTAGTTTGTAAACCCTTTATTATACAAGCAGTAGCATGAAGTACTCAGCAATGCACACCCTAGGCCATAAAGGTGCAAGCTATAGTGTAATCCTGAGCACTTCCTGGGAAGGGCATTATCCTTTGGCTCCCATTCAGGACACTCAACACCTCACAGGATTTACTCAGCAACCTTGGTGTAGAATCAACAACTTGTCAGAATTTTATACCAACATCACGTGGGTTACTGGAACAAGAGAGACTAGAAGCCCTTTTTCCTTACAGACCCTCTTTGTCGAAAGGACAAAGCTCTTCCTCTGTGTGAAGAGCTTGGGTAAAGTACTCTTCTGTAACACTCACAGTGGTCCAATCCTATATGTGAATTAGCTTTGCATCATTATTTAAAGAAAACAAAACAAAAAAACACAAGGTGCATCAGAACCTTCATTTGCTTTTCAGCTGTAGAAGTGCAAAGGTAAATTTAGAAATTACTAATGCAGTCTGAAATCAGAGAAGTTATGCAACAATAGAAATTTTGTATCTTTTATCACTGGTATTGTATAAAACCAAAAATAACAATATTTTTTGCTAGATTTGCCTGTCCACTACACAAACAAGTCATCACCGGCCATCCGGGGGGACCCTGACAGGCTTGAGAGGTGAGCTCATGCAAACCTTATGAAGTTCAACAAGGCCAAGTGCTAAGTCCTGCACATGGGTCGGGGCAATCCCAACCATAAATACAGGCTGGGCAGAGAACGGATTGAGAACAGTCCTGCAGAGAAAGACTTGGGGGTGTTGGTTGATGAGAAGCTCAACATGACCCAGCAATGTGCACTTGCGGCTTAGGCCAACCATATCCTGGACTGCATCAAAAGAAGTGTGGCCAGCAGGTCAAGGGACATGATTCTCCCCCTCTACTTTGCTCTCATGAGATCTCACCTAGAGTACTGCATCCAGCTCTGTGGTCTCCAGGATAAAAAAGACATAGACCAGTTGGAGGAGGTCCAGAGGAGGGCCATGAAGCTGATCAGAGGTCTGGAACACCTCTCCTATGAGGACAGACTGAGAAAGTTGGGGTTGTTTGGCCTGGAGAAGGTAAGGCTCTGGGGAGACCTTATAGCAGCCTTCCAGTACCTACAGGAAAGCTGGGGAGAAACTTTTCACAAGGGCATGTAGTGAAAGGATGAGGGGTAATGTTTTCAGACTAAAAGAGATAGATGTAAATTAGATGTAAGAAAGAAATTCTTCACTGTGAGGGTGATGAGACCCTAGAACAGGTTGCCCAGAGCCGTGGATGCCTGCTTTCTAGAAGTGTTCAAAGCCAGGTTAGATGGGCTTTGAGCAATCTTGTCCAGTGGAAGATGGGGTTGAAACTAGATGATCTTTAAGCTCCCTTCCAACCCAAACAATTTTATGATTACATAGCATGCAGGAGGACTGGAGGTAAAACTGAATTTTATCTTCCCCATCCCCGCCTGTCTTTTCTCATTTTCTCACAATTGCCATATTTTCCATTTTGTTTTCTGTAGCATTTATGGCTTACATTTTGAACCGTGGATCAAATACTTAAAAAGTACATTTCCCTCCAGGTTTTAGAGTTCTTTACTTTTTTTTTTTTTTTTTTTCCCCCAGACAACTATTCAAAGCTGTTGCTCAAGTAAGTAGTAATAAAAGGTAGCAGATAACTGACCTCCTCTATATTTCTGGAAAAGTAATTAGTGAAATTCTCTAGAGACCTGGAGACATGGGTGATATATTACCACCTGTAGGTGGCTTAGAAATGCTTATTTGACAACACCCACACAGTCATAACCAGCTTACATATTTTAAGGTAGAAGCAGCATAACAATGTTAGATAGGAATGTGGTTTTTTTATGCAACGTGTTTCAGTTTTCTTGGAGTGGTACTGTCTTTAAAATGTCTATTATTATAGACCCAATGTCACAAAGACAACTGATGGTGGAGGCAGACACAATCAACTAAAGTTTTCAACACTCCTTATCTCATCCAACAACCAATAACGGTCTCTGCTAGGATTTTGCAATAGAAGAAACAATGTAAACTAGGCACACTCATTTTTCATCTTCTCCTTTGGGGATTTTTGCTTGTCATCATCACTGCATGCATTTACCCCTTCATAAGTGCAACCTAGAAGCTGTTTTCAAAACAATATTTCAGGTAAAATGTTGAAAAGCGTGATTGCCAGCCAGTGATTTAAACCAAGACATATTATTTCCTCTTTTAAGACTAAAACTAAATATTAAGTATCCTTAAAATCACATTCCTTTCACTACTAACATATTTCTAATAATGGCAAGGATTTCAGATTTGCCTATTTCCCCTCTTTAGAAGGAAAAAAAGAGTTTTCATCTCAATTACTTAATTTTTGTACACTTGAAGTACTACATACAGTAGTTTCACATACAATACTTCAAGTGAAAACATCCCAAAAACCTACAAAAATCAAAACACTAGAAGGAAACAAATATACGACACAGTACTTTTTCCCAAACAAATGTCTGAGTCAGTTGATTACCTGAAAATAGTAAATAAAGTACCTGTACAGTGACCTGAAGAAATAAAAGCACCGGATGGAACTGAGCTAACAGAGATGAGTATGTTAAAGAACTGACAGATCCTCATGATCTCAGGAAGGTAAAGCAGTGTTCAGAAGGCTCTTCTTTACAGGTTCATCTTTTGTATTGGTCATAGAGTCTCCACAGGGAAAAAGAAGAGTGGCCAGGAGGGTAAAAGATGAGTGGCTGCATTCTCACTCCTGCAGTGCATTCAAAGAATGACTGAAAATGAAAAGTTGCAATTGTCAAACCCTTTTAGTTCCCTGTATCTGTTGCTAGGCATGCTGGTGCATTAACAGTAACATGATGATCCATCCTTCCATAGCATTGCTCGCCTCCTTGTTTTGGGGCTAGACAGTATAAGAGGAAACATGGGAATGCCTGGCATATGTTGAGTCCAAGATTTACTTCAGCATGCTGTTCTGCTCTCACAGGTCCCCAAGTTTATACTTAGTCTACTCTTCTGGTGATTTATTGCAACAGAACAACTTTTAGGAGCTTTTGTCTTTATTTTAATCAGAAATGGGGCAAGGAATGCAAGAAAATAAGCACCAGCAGTGAGTGAATTCAAAGTTCAATTCCAGAGAAGTACAAGTCAATTTCTGATGGCATGAACACAGGACAAAGCTTGGAAATAGTTCTTGATTAATAATGATCATGTTATGAATAGAGTTACCTGAAGGAGGAATGCAAATCAAAGATTACATGATGATTTCCATGAGAAGCCCTCAGCACTAGAATTCAGACTGAGATGACTTGAAATCCATGCAGAAGTATTGATCTACTATTTGAAATCTGAGATGGCAATCAGGTTTCTCTTGATGTATCTCTTCTGCTTCTAACTGTTTGGGGTTTTTTAATAATTAAATATATCCACAGAAGCACGACAGCAAGGGAAGTTTCTTCACACTGGTGAGAACCGTGCTAGTTGTTGAAATAGGGTTTCTTCTGGGAAGGGGGGGGGGGGTGTTGGTTGGTTGGGTATTTTTGCATAGTGCGCTTGTATTTAAAGTTGACTACAATGTTTATAGTCATAGCCTGTTGTGGACTAAAGATGCTTAATAGATCTCTGTGCATCATATGTTGCATTTTCTGATTCAGTTGCCTAAGTTACAATATAACTGCAAAAACCGACATTTTTTATTTATGGTTCTCAATATATTTTCAAAGGAAAATACAAAAAATTTGCCACTGAGAAAAGTAATTTTAGAAAGGTACAGTGACCTGCTAAGATGATACAGTAGGTCTGTAGGTAACCTGAGAATGAAATCCAGGTCTTCCACTTCTCAGAGCATGTGTATCCTGTGACTGTACATTTTCAGAAACAGAATAATCCAGAACTCAGCAAAAGATAAAAGATCCAAGTTAGTTAAGCCTTCACAGAGTAAATTTGATGATCCTGCAGGCATGCTATCACAAAGGCACATACTTTCAGTCCTGTCTCTGTGCATCAACATCTCTCTTAATTTGCTTTGTACGCTCTCTAACCTTCCAAATCTATAGCTCCAACACCCAAAAGGAAGTGTACAATTGCACAGATGAAAGTTTCAAACATACCTTCTATAAGAACACTAATTGCCCAGCCTAGGCTCTGCTGATGCACTCACAACACATCTGCACAAGCCTAGGTTGGAAAACTTGTTCTCAAAGTTGGTCTCACTTAAAGCGAGCATGCATCATGCATGCTGCCGTAGGAAGCAGAGTGCAGTGTGACTACATGTACGAAGCTATTTTTCATCTCACAAATATTTCCATGTAAAAATAACTGTTTTCCACCTGTGAAAATGGGTTTGATGTTTTTTTATAAGCCCAAAAAGAAAAAAAGTCTTTCTTTTTCACAAAACTGATAAAACTGGATTTCCTTGTGTAGCTGAGAAAACATTTCTGTTCAGCTGTCACACTGCTCATTTGAATAACTATAAAGCAAATTTTGCATTTGGATTGTGCATAATTCTAGCCCATTTTAAATAAGTGCCATCTAGAAGTAGAATTTGACCTAGCTTCTCCTCAGGAGTATGCACAGAGGAAAGATACAGGAAGAAGTGATGAGATCAATTCACGGCTGATTCAAATTACTGTGGAGCCACTAACTCTAGAACACAGTCTCACAAACAGTTTCTTGAAGATCTCTAGTGAAAGGAGCTATCAGAAATGCCAAATACTGTTAGCTAATTCTGGAACTTTGAGAGCTTTGCTTTGATTCTACAACTCACGAATTTGACATAACTTTGTATATTATTTGCCTAAATAGACTTACTCCTATAATTTTGCCAAAGAGGTATAAGGAACTGTATGTTATAGCTACTCAAATAAATTGACATATTCAAAGAACTGAACCTAAAGGTGAGTTGGCATGAGTTTTGACTTTGGTTGCAAAGTCAAAAGTTTGGAGGTCTCCGCAGACAGAGCACAACAGATGCATCTCTTCACTCACAGGTTTTCTTAAACAACTGCATTGAGCCACGTGGCATAAGAGATCTGCATCTGCTGACACAGAAAAATCTTCTCTACTCACACATACTGCTCTGGGGATAGCACAAAGGCTGAATGGAGTTTATATCCCTCCTTCACCTTCTAGTCACTGTTTGCTTATACATCACAGCAGTAGTTTGGTTGAAACTGTTCTTTTCCCTGTCACCCATGCTCCTAATCTGGTATGCTCCGGGAAAAAAGTAAAAATATACCCCATATATATCCATGCAGAAATCAATCACTGAGGTGCAAATTCAGGTTTCAGAGCCTTTTTCATCTTATCTGACTGTATTAAATGGCTCCTGAAATCTCAGAGAAGAAATCTGATTAGTCAACTAACCTAACAATGGTTTTAAGAACCCAATTTAATTCTGCACTGGTAAATTATGCGCTACTAAGCAGATTTTGAGACAATGTTTATCATTATTTCTACTAATATCTACATTCTTGCTGAACACAAATTTACTGCTCAGAGTCTTTTCCAGAGTCATTCTTTGTTTCTTATACATATACGGGAATTATTTTCACATCTTCTAGCTCTACATTGCTAACTCATCTCAAGTGAGCTCTCAGAAAGACTCACCAATGACCCTACTATTTCTCTAGCTATCTGCATCCAAACTCTGGAATCTAATGCATTTAAGCCTGGTGCTCTGTCAAAGTTAATAGTCATAATTGCCTAATTATCTGCTCTAGTATGATGGTAAAACCTTTTAACATTTCACTTTTCCCCAAGGACAGTGTACTGCAGTTTCTGGAATGCTGCCTTGCCCTTCTTTTGGGAATACTTAGGCAAAGAATTCATTTTGCTCTCTGCTAAATGAACCTTATGCTCTCCCTCTGTAGCCATACTGTCTCTTTGCCTGCCTGTTTTACATGAAGTGTACATCTATATTGAGATATATAGTAAATTCACTAGCATGTTCTGCTTGCTAGATTCCCATCTCACTTACAGTGACGGAAGTCAAAATATAAGTCATTTTGTTGAGCTAATCAGAATCACTTTAGCTGAGCAATGTTATACTAGTTTAAATTCCCTCTGATTCAGATCCTACTTATGCTGAGGTTGTTCAAGGCTACTTAAATTAGAGGAGCCCTGTGATGCCTCTGAACTGTACTAGAAAATAAATTCTGGTCTGTTATCAAGAAGGGTCACTCTTTAGGTGAATTGAACACAATTCTAAGACATCTAGAAGAGATTCTCCATCACCTTGCTCCTGTGAAATCACCTACGTCAAATCATAGTGAGAGATACTAGGTATAAACAGTGCTGAGAAGAATAACGTACTGAGTAGGTGTTGAAAGAGTTGCAAAAAATAATTACTTTATGGTACACTGCAAACTTTTATATAAAGAGATTCAAGTTAAGGTCATTGGCTACTGTAACGCTCTAAGAACAATCCTAAAATGAGAAGTAGGCTCACTCGGGATTAATTTTTGCAAACAATGACTTCCTTTCCTTATTATCTTATTTTACATTTCTGTGTTCATTATTCTTTCAATTCTAGACTTTAACATTTTGAAAGTTTGGGTGTAAACCAGAATCCACATTTCAGAAGTACAATCACTCCAACCAAATGTATGAGAAGAATACAGCTCTTTGGAGCCTAATTGAGGTACAGAACTTGAGTCCTCTGTTGCAAACACAAATATGTGTTTTCACTGACAGTCCTTCCTATTCCTCCTCCAGATTAATTCCTTCGTTTAAGTCAATCTTTCCATAAGCTCTGTTTTATTTCCTACCTACTTTGTACGGCAACTAAATGTTTATATTTACTTCTTCCTTTAATATTAAAGTTTTTATTCTCCTCCTCCTCTCCATTTTTCATTTGAAAGGTAGGGATATGCTTACACTAAAACCCACAAGAGGTAGCTTTAAATGGCGGAGGCAACAGGATAGCTACAGCAGCACAGAGCTCTGCACAAAGGAACTACTACTTGTTTTACTGATCATCTGAAGAGCAAAATGGCCAAAGCTGGTTTGCTTCCAAAGCTTAAGTTAACTCATGTCTGAAGTAGCTTAACTACTTTGAGGCCTGGGCCCACAGACATATTGTTTGTAAGATTTTTCCTTCTGTGCACTTAATTGTTCTTTTTATTATATTGCCCAAGTTTCAATTTATGCCCCCACAATTGCAGAATTCTGCTTCTGTCCTTTCATCCTACTGCAAGACTCCACTGTCACTTGACCAGCAAGACGAGTAAGCTGAATCCCTGGGACAAGAATATCTACATTGCACGTTAGAGAGTAGCCTTACTGCCCAGCTCTCTGGCAATTGGCTGTCCCAGAACAGGACTCCACAGATAAGAAAAGTGCAGCAAGTGATCACAATGGATCACTTTTATTAGGCTAACAGAGAAATGACCTTGTGGGAGGACATCCTTTCAAAAGTAGCTAAATCTGCTGATGACACAGAGCTGAGAGGTAGTAAATACAGAGGAACAGAGCAAACAAAGTTCTAATGATTTGGATAGAATTAGGCTTATGGGATGCTAAGTAGTTTATGTAGTTCCATGTAAAGAAGTAAAAGGTAATGAGGCTAGGGACCAAAAATAATCACAGAGACTGAAGTCTAAATTAAAGCACAACACCAAATACAGACCAGGAAAAGGAAGTGGGAATAAGATAGTTTAAAGTGTTTTCCACGATCATGCACGATATTTGGCAGCAATAAAAAGGCAAACAAAAGTTCAGAGCAGGAAATTGGATAAGGTAGATGAGAAAGAATAAAGAGGGAATTATAATTTCTCAATGGAAGGCATTCTGGCACAACATTAAAGAATACAGAGGCCACACGTGGTATATTGTGTGCTATTCTGATCACCACATTACACTGCAGAAAGGACACCACTAGGATGAAATAAAGCAGTAGATGAGCATCAAAATGTCTTACAATTTGCGAAGCTGTGTTATTCATTCTGAAGAATGATTAGTCAGCTTCAGCATTTGTAGGTTTTCAGAAATGATAGAATTATAGAATCACAGAATGTTACATGTTGGAAGGGACCTCTGGAGATCATCAAGCCCAATTCCCCTGCCAGAGCAGGAACTCCCCTGCCAGAGGCGGGGTGATGATTTACAAATCATCATATCTCATCCGAAAAGGAAGGTCATGGATTGATGACAGGGAAAGACTGAATTCAAGTAAAATGTTAAATTAGATATTAGAAAGTACAAACAGTAATTCAGCTAGACAATAAAATACTTTGCCAAGGCAAACTGCAGCAGTTCTGTTTGTTTTAGGTCCTCAAAAGCAGGCTGGAATGGTTTAGCCTGATTCTGCAGCTTATAACAGGCAAACATTCTATTAACTTAGCAAGACTTCTGCATGAAAAATACTTAGAATTGAATTCAAAACCCATTAGATTTTTAAGGAGTCAAAAAAAGGTAAGAGACAAGGAATTGAAAAAAGATAAGAGATATAGTTCATATGGACATGAAAGGTAACTGTGTAGCTATAATTTCTGCACAAATTATGAAAAATGGTGTTGTGAGAGGCTGTAACTGAGTGAAGTACATGCTTAATTTGATACATAGTAGACTTAAGAGACATGGTCAGTGAAACCACTCAATTAAAGGTAAGCAGGTGCTTAGGCAATATGGTAGACTGCAGGTAAATAAATAAGAGATTTGTAACTCTTTGGCAGGGTTTTTTAGGGGGGCAGTCTACAAACGTATCAGGTATTCTACATGTACAGGCCCAAATACGAAGAAAAAGAATACATATATATTTATGTTCCTACATGCAAATAATTCCACTGTTAACATTGAAATTGTGCCAAAATTTGTGTGTCAACTTAACTAGGTCTTTTTAGAGTTTTAAGTATTAAAAATATTCAAAGTACCACCTAGCACGGATTGACCATGGAAAGCAATGGGTACTTAAATACCTAGCACTTCAAGGAAAAAAAGAGCCATCATTCTGAAAAAAATTAGCAAATAAACTACCTTTCAGAAATGTATCTAATTTAACTTACTTCATACTCTTAGGTATCTTTTAACCTGTGGACACTACAGACTAAAATCTTTCAAAAAACCTAAAAAGAACTTGGTGGTAAGGTGGTATACCAAAGGGTATGTCTAATATTAATTCTAAGTAACTACATACAGAAGTTGCTAGAGTGACTTAGAACACACCTTCTTTTAGGAATCTAGACATTTTCAGACTTTTTTATTTCAGAGAAGAAGAAACAAGTTAAAGATACCATCACATGTGCTTTTGTATTAAATTACTGCATAGTCCTATTACTAAATAGATGTTCTATTTATAAACACCCACGAGAGAAACAACTTACAAAAATACACAGATAAATGTAAAGCTTTTTTTGTAACATTCCCTGCTTTGGAAAGATTGCATAAATCAAACAGTGTACAAAGAGCAGCTATTATTTCTTTTTACACACTGATAACTGAGATGCTATATGCAATCAATAGATATGTATTAATTTATTTTGGGAGTTTTTTTACCTAGCTCCTACCCAGCCAGGGCATACCAAAATCTCCTGTCAATAAACGCTGGATTAAAAAAAACATCACTGTCTGATATATTTGGCACTTCAACCAGCAGAAATTCTGTGAGAACAGCAAAAGTGAGAGACATCATAAAGATGCAAGGAAAACTTAAACCCCAAAAGCTCCTAAAATCAAGGAAAAGACACACACACACTCCATCCAAAAAACCAAACCAAACAAACAAAAACCCAAGAAGCTGAACTAGAAATGAAATATATGTAGGACATACAAAGGAATCAAATAAAAGGGATGCAAATGAAAGGGAACCGAATTTTCTAGAGAGATGGAGGGTAGCCTGGGGGAAGCCTCCAGAAAAAGAATTGGACGAAAGTGTTGCAAAAGAAGAGAAAAGGTGGAAAAAGAAGGCAGTGATGAGTAAGAAAGCAGAGAGTGCACAAAAGCCATAAAGCACAGAGATGAAAAATGTAAAGAAAGTATTTTCTTTCCTTTTTCTCCCCCCTCAAGATATATTTGGCCTCTAAAAATCATTCTTTGACCTACTTTTATTTTTCCAGAAACTGCAATATTGGACTGTAATGGAAACAAGGGTTAAAAACTGTTTAAATTTTACCCTTATATCTTTACATGTCAAAATTAAAAGTCTGTATGCCAGAGTTGGTTGCTGACAAGCTATGAGGCTGCATTGCTTGAACACTTAAAGGCCTAGCCAGCATTCAAAACTTCCAGTGGGGAGATTTACGGGTGCATGGAGTCCCTGACAATCAGCTCCTACGTGATAAGACATGTGCATTTAAAGCTTTTCATTCAAAACCGCTTACATTCCTCTGCCTCCCATTCAGTGTCTCCTGAACATCACAGACAGTGCTACGTCTAACACAATCTGCAGAAGGACTTATCAGTACTGTCGTAAAACGTGTTGGAAACAAAATGAAAGAAAACTCCTTGATAGCAAGGGGACAGCTTTGCAAGAGTGGAAAATATTATCTCACTTTTCTGAAGTACCTGTTTTCATAAATGAAATTGTTTCTCCTTTCTCCTGCTCAGAAAGGCACACTCTACTGACTGCTCTTACAATCATTAAAAGTGTTGTGAGTAGTAGAAAAGTTCTTCCCAGTTTTTCTTTCCTATATAAGTTTGGACTTTCAAGTTCTCTAAGTCCTATATACATATGTAGCAATGAATACTGTATGAGCACTAAAGTGAGGAAACCAAGCTAGAGCAAGCAATTTCTGTATTTAAAAGACTTTTTGGAAAGATGACCCTAGAAGTGTGAAGATTAGTTTTAAGTAATTCTCATTAGAGTTCAGGAGGAATTTTGTATTTTCCACCAAAAAGGCTTCCCACAGCTTTCCTTGAAAAATCATGGTAGAGCTCTAACGCAGACTAGCACAGTTTGGATACTTCTCAGTTCTGCTTCTGATTAAGAACTCACACCCAATTACCTACATCCCAGAAAACATTTTAACTACCAAACTATCACATAGTCAGGAATGCTCTTTTCTTTTTGGCTATTAGCTAAAAGACTTCAACAGAAGTTAAGCCAAGCAATATGCCACATGCAGTAAGACAATATTTTCTCATAAAATATATCATAACAATAAATCCCCAACAATACTCCTTTATGATGCTTTGTAGTTCTCAGATTTCTATCATCTTTGTGGATGCATCATCAGTTAAGCTCCTTCTAGGTATTATAGGAACTGTGTGTCACAAAATATAGAAATCACGAATAATGGACATGCATACTAGGAGAACAACCGCATTAGCTATAAAGAAATGATAGTTCAAGTTCAATGTACACCAGGTCTTTGATGAAAAAAGTGGAAGTGGTAACACTATCCTGAGTAGAACAGTTGTTAATATGCCCACAAATGTCCCATATATTTCCTAGGCACAATGGAAGACTCTATTTCAGCTGTAAATTTTTCATCTCTATTTGATGTGTTCATTAAAGCTATTCATTACATCTCTTCAAATCTCCATGGTTCCAGCCACTTTAAGCAATTCCTAAATAGCAGAATGAATTTTCACTATGTGCCATCCTCCACGCACTTCCTTCTAAAACTCCACGTTTCATAGTTTAATTTTCTAAGATGTGCAAGACAGACACTGTGACAGGAAAAGGATATTTTAAAGAAGAATTTAAAGAAGAATTAGGATTTCAAGGCCTCTTAAAAAGTGAATGGTCAGTGTCCCAGAAGGATGAAAGAGAATGTTTGATAGTGGATGCTGTGTTTATTGTATGAAAAAAAAAAATCCTCCTCCTCTGAGACTTCACAAGCTGAAAACGCAGTTTCTCTTCTGTCTGTTACACTTGGGTACTTCTGTTTAAATTATCCATTCCATAGATTCCTTCTTGTCTTAACTTGAAGCTTGTCACATTAGGACATGATGGAATACTAATGCAAGCAATTTTTATCTAACAGATACAAATGGTATTGACTGGTATCTCCCTAAACTTCATTTTCTATTGGATTAATGTAAACATTTCCAGCTAAAACATCTAAAGTCATAGATATAAAATACATTTCTGAAGTGAATACACAGACTATATGCATTCCCAGATATTAAAAGCAAAAAGGGTATTGCAGTCTCACAATATTAACATCTACACAAAACAGGTCACTAAATTTAATGCACGAAGTCTTGCATTGACGTTTTGTGCAACTCACTCAACTCCTGTCCCTGAGTGGGAAACAGATCATTATACAGATAATGCAGGACAACAGCAGTTCTCGGTAAACAGACACAGAGCAGCTAGTAAGAATTCCTTCATGTTAGTCAGGATGGCTAAGTGAGAAACTCCATATTACAATAAGTTTTGTCACAGCACAGGACAGCAGTTATGGCTTAGACCCCTGTGGATGGGAATAAAGATGGACTTCCTCTTACAGCTATTATAAGAACATCCTCCTCTAGGCAAATGAGACTTATGAAGCTTTGAGGCATCTCACGTTAGTGAAAGACCATTCCAATCTAAAATCTCAGTCTCAAAGATACCCCCAGCTCAACCACACAGCTTGTCTGCTAAATAAGCCCCAAGAGAATTGTGGTGTTCCCAGCTAGAGGATGCTAAAAGGGAGGAGGAGGAAAATGATTGCATTAACGGGCATATGCATAGAAAGTGCTGCCTACTGACTTTCATTTTACAAAAATATAATTTGAAAGCATTTTGCATTTCATGTAAAGGTGCTTTGGTATAAACACAGTACTCTTTCTAAGCCTTCTGCATTATCAAATCACAATTAAAAGTTGTGTTAGTGAAAGCGGAAGGGAATAATAAAAAAGCATAGCACAAATATATATATTCTTTTTTTTTTTTTCCCAAAAAACCACCAAGATTATCACAGAATTTCCTTAACCATGTATTTCAACAAGACTAGCACTTCTATTATGAATTCAGTTTGACCCAATTGGCCTACTCCTTGCTTTATGCTGATACCACAGGAACCATATCGTATGTCTTTTTAAGATGGGACTTTCAATTTCTCTCCAGACCAATTTCTCTTTCCACATTAAAGAAGAATGGAACAGAAAATGTACTGGTTTTACTAGAAATAAACAGACTCAAATACCAATTATAAAGACAGGGTTATTATTAACTACTTCTGTTTCTAAAATTGCTGTAAAATATCATGTCACGCTTTTCATTAGGAGAGATACAAAGCTAAAAGTACCACTACATTGACAGTACTTCCCATCTGGAGAGATGAAAAATTTTAGAAATACTCAGTGAGACAAAAGTCTGATTCAGATTTTATTGCTAAAACTTCCAGCCAGCAGAATGTACTTTAAGTTACTATTTATAACAATTCTTCTTTTATGAGTAAATGAGTAAAATACTTGCATGAAATAAGTTGCATAAAATAAAATACTTAAACACGACTAGTCTGACCAGCTTTTTGCAATCGAAAGAGCTAGCAGTTTGCTTTAGCACTGGCTCAGAAAGCACCACTCTTTATTCTGATGTTGGTCCCTTTTTGGCCCTAATTAAACAAGACAGTGCTGTAAAGTATCTTTCTACTGTGAGCATATACATCCACTGATGTTTGCATGTATAACAGAGCTTATGGCCCAACAGCAAGATATTCCAGATTGGAACATGCATATGATTCCAGATATCAAAGTTAGCTTTAGTTTGACTTTGTGAGATTCTAAAAGCAGCTGTGCTTTGTTGCATTTCCTTAGATCCCAATAGTGATTTAGTTCTGAGAATTATATATTTGTCTCTTATGTGTCAAAAGTCTTATCCCTAGTGACATTACAACTCTGTTTTTGTATTTAATGTAAAAGCATGATAGCTTCACATTGATGATTGTCAGCAGTTGCTATTTATCATCTGTCAAAAGTTTTCCTCATGGGAAGACAGAAAATCAAATGGATTATGGCTGGGTTTTTAGTTGCTTAAAGGAATCTTACATGACACAGGCTAAAAAGAATGGCAAAACTGCTCCTGACAACCAAGTTGGCATTCATAGCAATATGCAATTTTATGTACATAGCAGGAGAACTGTCAGCCGTCTTGACAAAGCAGCACATTTAAAAATGCTATGTCAGTTCACTCATCTGACCTCTCCTTTGCAAGACCACCTGATACTGTAGTTGTGTATTTCTAAAACTACTTACAGTATTCTTTAGAAAAAATAGTGAAAAACCAAGACTGCAAATAAACATGACAGACAAAATATCTAACAGTAGGTCTAATAATTACATCTCTGCAATATCTTTTGGTTAAGATTCTTAGAACTAAGAGGGATATACTCTTCAAAGAGGGAAAGAAAAATGAGAGAGTCAGCAGCTGCAATGGGACTTGTTTGTGCCCTGAAGTCACTTCTCTGCACTTATACAATAACTAGAGGAAGGTATCTTTTCTTGAAAAAAAATGAGGAACTTTATCCTATTAAAGGTTTTTTTTCCAGTATGACTGGAGAAGATACTAATTTAGATTTAGTCACCTCCCTACTTGCATCAACACAAAATTTGATCACAGAGATAGCTATGAATTTTACATAAAACTTGCACAAATCTTTCTGGTTATCTCTAAAAAAATAAGCCAAAAGAATCGGGTGAGACATAAAAATTTCTCATCTTTTTGCCAGTTTAATGCTTTAAAAACACACCAATTTGTATATACAACTGTAAGATAAGTGAAATGTACTGTTTGCTATTTACCCAGACTCTGAAAATAAGGTATGAAATAGTTGGAGTTAAAGCTCCAGAGGCACAGTGGGTGAATCTCAAAAACTTGTAAACTCATGAAATGTAGGAGTTAACTGCATTATGAATAGACTTTTCACTCAGCCTGCATTCTGGGAACAACCATGGACCTGGTTCATGTTGTAATGCTGTGAAAAAGGCTATTTTAATGACATTTCATTTGGAAACTACAAAAGTGGTTTGCTGGTCCAGCATTCTCCATGATCTCCTTAACCCGTTTTGGGTTTGATATCCTTTTATCTTTAATAAACCTACAGAAAGGGATTTGGTGTTTCACAGATAATTATGCCCCACCTCTAATTTCAGTACATTATAACAGATAGATTAAGGGAAATTCAGGGAAGCAATAGGGATTTAAATGACATAAAATAGAATAAAAGATTTAAAATTCAGTCTTTTTAGTTTCACCTCACATTGTCAGATAGAGAAACCAGCTTTATTTCAACCTTAATGGTCGTGTGGAGATTACTGGTCAAAGTGCAGAGAATATAAAGCTCCTGTTATAGAAGTACTTCTGAAAAACCTGAAGCTTAGATCTGGGCTTCCACCTTCTTTGAAGCTTATTATGAAAACCGGTTCTATGACAAATGTCCAGATAATGATATACTGTAACAATGCCTTGGTTTTCAAGAACCATCTTACGGACTTGTGCTGCATAGTACCACCATCGGAATGATATCTTTTAAAATATTTTTATGTTCTTCTAGAGTTGTTAAAAGTGACAAAAGTCAGAATAGCTCTACGAATCCAAGTTTGAAAAAAGTGATGTATCCTGTACATGGCCACAGACACTGCTAATATTAGGTTAGTGAACAACAAACTCCCAATGATTAAGCTCATTAGAAACAAAAGGATATATATCAGCAATGAATTTAAGAAATGACTTGGAGTCATGATAACAACCCCCACAAACAAATAAAAAAAAATAAAACAGAGAGGAGGTAAGTCAAAACCATAATTGGAATTTAATACTGTGTTCGAGCCAGTTTCAGAGTCAGGCTTCCTTTACATTTACACTCACACACTGTGGAAGGAAAAATAGATATGTGTTTTTTTTAATACAAGGCAAAAGGATTTTTCTCAGAAAAGGCAGCTTTTTTTTCCAAACTTTACCATAGGTGTTGTGCATTATTTAGGGATACATTACTTTTACTTCTCTGTGAAGCCATGGTAAGAGTATTTCTCTTTCTCTGCAGACATGTTTTGAGGATTTAGTGGTAATACAAAAGGCATATAAATACTATGGCAATGAGTAGCATCAACAAATGTAAAAAAAAGTGTTGACTTTATGCTTTGTCTGCATTTACTAACTGAGCTGGAGGATTTTTGTTTCCTTGTTAGGTATCCTAATGCTTGCAAATGGGAAGAATGAGAAAAGATGTATCTAAACATCTCTGAATCGCTATGGATGCCAGAGATAGAAAAGAATTTTAGGGATGAAAACATAGGAAGCCCAGGAATTTCTAGGTTTTATTAATTCTTTTGTTCAGATAGATCAAATTTAATGATTTATTGAAAATTCTAGAATCAAATAGGCCTCTTCTTGACTATCAGAACACAGATTAAATCAGTTTTGCTAGCTGTCTAGATTGCATTTAGTCTTTTTTCTTCATCATATTTCACAGAGGTAACTGCACATGCGCACATGGTTATATACAATGCACAGTCTCATGCACATTGGGATTTTCAAGTACACACAAGCTGCAGATTACACTGGGGCTGCGGACTGATGCATAAAATACCATTATATGTAAGGTCACATTCAACGCATGCATGGATTGAATCCAGTGATTGCCATTTTTACATTAAACAGTCATTGCTGGAAGCCCATGACAGCCTACCTATGCTCAATACTAATTTGTAGGGTTCACTCAGCTCATACAGCTCTCTCAAATGATGCCTTTCTTTTAGTAAAGCTACAGGCAAAAGAGGACTTGTCCCATCCTTGCTGTGGGCTTTCTGCATAGCAATAAAGCTGGGATAAGCACTACAAAAAAAGGCAGTGCCTATGGGTATGAGTCCGTGGGAATTAGTCCATTAAGGGAGATACCTCTAGGCTATTTTTTTTTCCAAGCTCTGTTTTTCATCCTGAACAGTTCCTTTTAATGAGCACTAATGTCCACACTGATCAATATCTGTAGCAGAAAGCATTACTGTCACTTTTTCTGGTCATCCTCAAAGTAAAAGAGAATTTCTGCTGGTTTTTTTTTTTAACAGCATAAGAATTCCAGCCAACCACTTCTTGACAATGAAATATGGAGAAGAGGAATGAACATAAACACTCATGGATCTTTCTACTTGTGATGGCCCTTCTTAATTTCACGACAGCCCTGTGATTGATACTGTCAATATCCATGACACAAGCCACTTCTCCCCATCTGTCAAACTACAGTACAGTAGCAGTAAACAAGTGGAAACACACACGTTATTATCTGCAAGGCTTAGTCAGCACAAAGGATGTTGAAAGCATTTTTACAGTAACAGACAAAAATTGAGGAAGAAAATTAACCCTTAGACCTGCCCTTTTTTGTGTATTAGCATTTCTTTAGCTAAGAAAACAATGATACTTTTTTCTAGTTCTTGTATGAAGACTTTACAATATTTTTCCCCATAGACAGATCTGTTTCCTTGTCATGGAAGACTGGCTGCCACACAGAGTAGGGGGAGAAGGACCATCATAGTTCAGAAACTAGGACAAGAAAGTCATTAATCCCTCTTTCAGCACCACTCTACCAATTGTGACAGTCTTCATTGATGACAGCATTATAGACTTTCAACCCTTATACTAGTCATCAAGTGTTGACCCCACTGAAGAGAAATGGACATTCGAAGAGCTGCCTAAGGCCAGCCCAGCACTGCATCACTGAAAGAAGAGTAGTTCGTATACCAACCAAGAACCTAAAACTACCAAATTGATGAAGTTATGCCATGATCCCACTATTTCCCACACAGTTCATCAGTTTCCAAAGCAGCAACATCTTCCTTAGAAAGTCTCTGACACAACATAACATTTGCCACAATCAGCACAACCAGCAAGAAGATTGATCTCTCACCCTGAATTTACCTTAGATTTATCTAGGCCCTTCTTTAGCTAATTACTCTTCACCTAATACAGTCCCATTTCCTTTCAAGTTTTCGAATTCACTCAAATGAAAGAATTCAAGATAGGACAGAGATGGGGAGTCCTTGATTCCTCTAATTACTTCCAGCAGTGAGGACCTGACTTACAATAAAAGGAGGAAGTATGGAAGCAAATGATATTCTCTTGCAGGCTTTTTGACATTTTGGGTAAACAAGAAATTAATATCCCAGCTGCATTTAGGGGAAAGGGAAAAAAAAACCCAACTCATGCTCAAAGCCCAAGTTAGCATTGTCTGAATTCAGATCCATTCATCATATATCTACATGTTTCCATCTGCTGAATTTATACGTAAAGCTTGTCAAAGGTAATATATTTAATACTTCTGCTTATAAAAAGAAAAGGAGAAATGGAAAATTTAGCAGATATCATAGCAGTTCCAGAGCTCAACAGCATACTCCTATGCAAAATAAGGCATGTAACCATCTTTAGTTACTGAATAGCTTGTATGTGTTAAAGTTCTCTGTGCTTAGAGTATTTTTCCTAACAATAATGGCATTCCCACTGTCCTAGCCATCAGTGAAGACCAGTAAATTTATATGTTAATATTGAACAGTAAATTCATTCACTTGCAAAAGTAAACTTAATTCCAAAAAATTTCATGTGCCCTGTCTGCAAAGAATTTAAATTAATGTGGTTTGCATAAATAAATATGAATGTCAAGCATTCCAGGTAAGGTCTGGAATAGTTTTATCTTTTTGTACTGCATTCATACTCTTTGCTGCTACATTGAGAAGAGACTGTTTTTCATTGCTTCATTCAAGATCAATTTTTTTCTTTTTCTATTATCCTCCTTACCACCTCCACCTTTTAAAGCATCTCTCTCCTTCATTGACTAGTGGTCTAACAGGAAAAGCTTGCAGCCTTCTTTAAAGGCTGTTTTCTGGTATTGTTTTGAACAGACAAGAAGCAAATAGATGTTACAATAGTTCCTCCTCTAGCAATCCATTAAATACCCTTCAGGTATGCTTTGTCCCCCAGCCTCGTTAGCTATTCTGTTGGTGCTTGCACAGCAGTGACAGACTGTCTGTGTAGTCTAACCTTGTCAGCTGTTTCTAATTACTGCAGCAGTGCTGCAGACCATGCTCTCCCTGGGCCTACCAGTCTGGTCTCATGGGATTTACCAGTTCCACTGATAATTGATGTCATTCAACCATAAATGTTTAGAGAAGCATCTATCCCTTTAACAGTCAAATCCACATATCTTGACACAATATGAAACTGCACCGTGGGAATCTATTTGGTTTGCATGGCAAGGTTTTGGTAACAAGGGGGCTACAGAGGTGGCTTCTGGGAGAAGCTGCCAGAAGCTTCCCCTATGTCTGACAGGGGCAATGCCAGCCAGCTCCAAGATGGACCTGCTGTTATCCAGGGCCAAGCCCATCAGTGACAGTGGTAGCACTTCAGTGACAAGATCTTTAAGAGAGGGGAAAAGTTGCTAGACAACAGCAACTGCAGCCAGAGAGAGATATGAGAACATGTGAGAGACAACTTTGCAGACACTGAGATCATAGAAGGAGGGGAAGGAGGTGCTCCTGGTGCTGGAGCAGAGATTTCCCTGTGATACAACCTGTGGTGAAGACCATGGTGAGGCAGGCTGTCCCCCTGCAGCCCATGGAGGTTAACAGTGGAGAGGTAACTGCCTGCAGCCTGTGGAGTACACCATGCTAGAACACGTGGTAACCCCAAGTCAAGTCTTTTTCCCATGAGGGTTATTGGTGAGCAATTTCTTCCTGTACTTATGTCAACCCACAAGCCTTTCATTATATTTTCTCTCTGCTGTCCAGCTGAGGAAGGGAGTGATGGAGCATCTTTGGTGGGCACCTGGCATCCAGCCACAGGGAATAACTACAGTTACGTTATCCAATAATGACTCTATGCACAGTATGTATTTATGCATTCCATACTGAAATGTAATTTTGTACTAAATTAGGACAGGGACAAAACAATGTCTATTTTGTTTTGGCTCAGGTTTGAAGTTCTTAGTTCTCTGCCTTCATGCCTTCTGTGGTTTTAGTCTCAGATGGCTAAAAAGACAGAAGCTCCTGCTTTCTAGTTTAAGTGGCACCAAAAAAAAGAAAATCTGAATCCTGTGCGTACATAACTTCTACTACATGGGGAACAACATCTTGTAGCACAGATAGTTGGATCTGAAGCTTCAAGCCCTTGCCTAACAACAATTTGGTCATAGTCTATGGCAGTGCCCCAGGTGCTTAACTATGAATATGTGAATAGTCATACCAAAACCCATGGGGCTATTTAACCTTTGTATTATTAAACACATGCATTTGCATTTGCAATACTCCTTATTTGAATGTGCTCATTTGGCTCATCTCTACTAAAAACTTCAGATATACCATTTGTCTGATAAACAATCCTGACTGCAGAATATCTATAAGTAGAATTAATTCAAGTGTATTACTTAGAACAAAGCAAAATAATTCTTCTTAAAAAGTTTTAAACATATGACTGCCCCCTCTCCCCGCAAAAAAAAAAAAAAAATAATAAAAAGGATGCACAGCACTCCTCAAAACTGATCATGCATTGTACAGAAAACAGGAAAGCTACTATTTAGTGGCCCAAGAAGTATAGGGTCTCCTCCACACACTCTGAATACTGAGTCTCTCAAAGCTGTTTTCATTAATTATGGATGATCATTTAAATCACAATATTCTTACTGATCCTGGGACTCACCAAATATTTCTACCCATAATAGTCCCCCCAGGGAATTTAGATTTGCTTTTTCTGATTCAATTTGAATAGAAATAATTTTGATATGAAGTAGGCTACTATTTTCACAAGTGTATTTTTACAGTTTTGATTTATTAGAAGCAGTGGGGAATTTAAATTTATGGATCAGTTATATCAAGTATTTAACTAAACCCATGAGAGTCTTGAACACTATACTGCTAATCCCAAGATAAATATTTTAATCCACTTCTCAGCAGAGTCTTAAAATAATGCTTCTTTCAATATGTATAATTTTATCATTTATTTTTCTCTGAATAGAGTTCCATGGATGAATTAGTAAAAAAGCAGAATTTAGAAAGAAAATCAATAGTTCTCAATTGAAGGCCACTTACAAAATACAATCAGGTAGTAATTGATTTGTAATGGAATTTGCTATTTAATTCTAGTCACGTGTAACTGGAGTAAAAGTATGCACCAGAAGTTGTAATTTGTGTACTAATGCTCCTAAGTGCATCATCTCCACAATGATCATAGTATAACTCCAATAAATTAAATAATATTTGAAGTGAGCTCAGAGCTTGCCAAATGCACCTTTTGTTAATGTCAGGGAGTTGCATTTTGGCTGCAATTTACCACTGCCTTTTATCAGAGAGGTGTTCCATAGCAGGGAAAAAAAAGGGGGGAGAATAGTGATATAAATTTGGTTCAGCATATATGTGTGTAGAATAAGATAATGATTTTGTGTTACCTCAGAAACAAATTTGCTTAAGTTGATGATAGCCATTTATCCACAGGAAAAATTCTCTGTGGTAATTATAGAAGAAACTGGATCACATTAAACCAATATTTAAAATTTAAAAACAAACAAACAAAAAACCCCAAAACTAAAACCATCACCAAATAATGACTTATTTGCAGTTTTTTCTTGCAATGCTCACAACAAAAGCATACCTGACAAATGACTTGCTATTAGGATGACATAGATACAAACTTCAGGTCACTGATTTGTTGTTGTTTTGTTTTTTTTTTTTAATGTTTTTTTTGCCTAAGTTGCTGCAGTGTAAAACACACTCTCAGACCCATCCATTAAGTGCAGTATCACATTATATTAGAATCTTTTGACCTAACACATCTTCAATTTATACTTCGTGGCTCAAAAGGTGCAGCATATCATCAAGGTCATTTAGAAAGCCTTTAACTCAGGGTGTTTTCTGTTATTAAAAACTCCAGTGCCATAACAATATTACTCCTGTAAATCCTGAAGGAGCTCATACTTCTTCATGTTTCAGTACACACTGTTGTTGCCTGTATACAGTATTAGCAAACACTGTATGTTAGCAATACATTGTTTCTGAAAGCAAGAATTCAAAACTAGGAGATACCAAAAGTAATTTGGATTCAGCTATTTTTTATGTTAGCATTATAATCCTGCTTTAAACTAAGTTTTTATTAGATTTCCTGACCCCATGTTACCATAATTGATATTCACTTAGAAAAATGCATATTCCACATTTATATTTTCCATCCTTATAGTTCCATGTTAGGGTATTAGGCTACCTAGACCCCACTAATTTATTTTTATCGTCACTCAAGAGTCTAAGGCATAAGACCCATGTAACTCATGCAGCACGTGTAACAGTCAAAGTCATGAAACCAAAAGTAACACACAATTCAATGTCAAGAGTCTACTCAAAGTTTCACCATGAGTTTCACCCAAATTCCAAAATAATGAAGTTATTTATAAGAAAGTATACAGACGTATACAGACTGTTCAAAGAGGTTGCATTTTCACACCCTCATACCCCCAAATGATAGAAAGAACTGAGTTTTTTGAATGGAATCCTGTAAACAGATAAGAACTGCTAAAAAAATACAAAAACAAAAACCACTCCAAACAAAAAAACACTGTGCATTGATCTTAAAATATTAAGTCAGAAATGTTGCTACGCAATTGATAAGAGTGAATCCCACATAAGTCCTCTCTCTGGCACTGTTTCACCTTGATAAATGCACTTTATATTTCTAGAGAAGGGAAAGTGTAAAACATTTTATACATCACCTGAGTTCAGGAACCTCTCCTACACTTAAGGATGTTACAGGGGGCTCCCTGTATCAACCACAGTTGCTCCCTGCAGCAAGCGGGCATTTCAATGACCAATTAGCCAGTGCTAAAATTCCTTATTCTAGGAGGTGAAGGATTAAAAAAAGACATAACAGTTTTTCAGACACACAGAAACACGCTTTCACAACCAGTGATAGACAGGTTGAGAGGGAAGGGACAAGGTGGCAGTATTAGAAGAATGACTATCAAATTCAGTCCATTTTCTGGAAATGTGCTCTTTTAGTGTAATAAAGTACTCTTTTCCATGTGTATAATTTGAAGCGTGTTGCCCAGTGTGCAAGTATATGGGCAAGAAAGAAAGATGACCTTTTAGAAGGCACTTTGGGCTTCTTCCCCAGGAACTTTCATGAGTCAGTGCATTTCCTCCATTTAGTTCAGTGAGCTACATTTTGAAGGCAAAAAGCATCTCTTCAGATAATCACGGGCAAGGGTGATTTCTGTTATATCAAAGGGAGGGGTCACCTCTCTAGAAACAGCCTCCTTTAAGTCTTAGAGCAGGCTAAGCAAGAGGTTGCCCGAACCACTGAAAACCTGCTCCAGTACATCACTGTGAAGCTGTAATCCATTTCACTGGTGCTTAAAGCTCAAGCTGAGTTTTCTGAATTGCAAATAAGTTCCTGTGTAAAGCGTATTCCATGTATGTATCCAGTCAGACCGGTAATGTTGTTATTACAGCACTGTCTGAAATAACTCAGCTGTCAAATTCACTTCAGGCTGAAATTCAGTCTACATGGTCTCAGCTGGTCAGCAATTTTTTTTTTTTCACATACAGTATGTTTAAACTGTATTCAGACTGTTATGAGTCATGAGGTGGCAAGTAAAAAAAGAGGTGGGGAATTTTTTTAATTTAGGAAGAAAAAGGTGTTAGGAAATTTGAAAGAGGGTGTTATAAGTTTGTCTTCCACTTATTTGCACCATCAGATATTACATAAGAATAGCTTTGTGAAACCATGCATTTGATTTTTTCATGATATTTTCAGCATTGATTCTAGGGCCAAACATTTTTTCATGAAACGTTTGTCTGTATCACCTTTTTCTATTTAGTTGGCTTCTCCCTTAACACACTACTAGCAAAGCCCACATTCTAGTCTATTCACAGCAGATAAATTATGATTTCTGCATACCCAGCAAAGGAAGAATCTGATCAATACATTGACACTAGTTTTAGATCAAGCAAAAATTTTTGTTAATTCGAGTCCATACAAAAATTCTTTCAGTCTGTTGCTACCAAATTTCAATGCATAAGCACAAATACTATGGATTCTGGAAGCCTAGTTGTCATTATATTCATGTTTTACACTGAAATTCCTTAGCAAGCATCTACCATGAAGAACTCTTACTGAATAAACAGCAATACAAAGAGACTTTAATCAGATTCTCCCTTTGCTTGAAGAATATGCAAATCTAATATATATCAACAAAACAATACAAAAATACAGAGACTTCAAAAGGATTCAATATCAGTATTTAGTTCTTATGAAATATTTTTCATGTTAAGATCACCATGGGCTTTATAGAGCACAGGTGATAGCTGCATTGACAGAGAGACCTATACAGTGCCTACTGTGGCAAACATGAGGCTAGAACTTTGCTATGTTAAAGACAAGACAGGAGAGTAATTTTAATTAAATAGCATTTCACTCAAATCTCATGTAGCTAGAATTTGCTACAAAATTGAAGATATTATGTCTCAGCAGTAAAAGAAGTTGTTGGAGGAAAACATAATACTTTATAAATAATGTATTTAAATTTTTAAATACTTAAATTATTTAAAATACAAAATAATGAAGGGAAAATTAATAGCTAAATCTTATAAACGAAAGATTAGAAAATAAGTCAGTGACTGCCCTATGTGTTAATATAAACATGGCTGCCCCAAAAGGAAATGAAACAAAAGTAAAATAAAAAAAATACTAAAAAAATAAATAATTTTTAAAAAGAGGCAAAATTAAGCAGCAAACCGCATCTTTGAGGGAACTCAGGCGAAGTTTAAAAGATTTCAAATGCATTACACAAGATGTAGGACTTCCTGTTCAAGCCAGAACATTTTCATGAAAAGATCCAATTTTAATGCCAGTGATGGACAACCCATCACATCTTGGTAATTTAATCACTGTGATGTTAAATATGTGCTGTCTTTTCAGCACAAATGCGCTTGGTTCATCAGCTACTACTGAGTATTGTTATATCTTTGTATGTTAGGCAGAAGAGCTCTCTTAAACTCCTTTTCTTGGCTCTTTCTAATAGCATAGAGAAGGTTGATGATGAGTCCCTGCTTGTCATCATTCTGGATCAACATTGCCTTATCTGCTGTAATGTTTTGTCATTGCAAGAATGAGGTGCCACATCTTTATATTTGATGTTGCTAACTCTCCCATTAAGAGCAATGTAAGAGAAACAATCAAATGAACAGCTGATGAGAATGTGTTATTGTCCATGACATTATTGATTAGAATGGCAAGCCAGTTTATGGAAGGAAATTCATCATCTTTTACTGCACTGAAATACAGCTGCAAGAATTTGTATAATCCGATGAGATGAAATTTCAAAATGTTAGTGGATTATAGCATCCTCACAGCTCCTGCCAGACTCCTATAGCAGCTGGCAATCCTACATAAGTCTACTGTGCTACATTAATCATGTTCAAATATTTTAAATTTTCCTTTAATATTCAGTACAGGCATTTTATGGCAGCGTTAATTACCTGTAAGTCACACATGCCACCATTTGATTAGTATGGTGCTTCACAATTGTGCTGGTTAGCTTTTGTCGTACTGAGGGGTTCTCTAAGTTTGCTCCTTCAACAGAACTGACCCATTAGAAACGATCTGTATCCTGCACCAAGCACAATTCACAGACAATGCCAGAATAATTGAAGTTATAAAAGGGGGGGGGGGNGGGGGGGGGGCTGGGAGGTGGAGGGAAATCACCCATGACCTTTTCACATTGTTTCCATACAGCTAAAGAGAACAAAAAAAAATCCAAAATATCTCATAACCTGCACTGTGATAGAAGAGCAAGAATCCCATCTTTTAAACTATTTATTTTTAAAGTCAAAAGCTCTCCAGTCCTTAGATTAAACCTAGCCGGAGCATGCAAAATGATGGAAGATCTTCTGAGATCTTTCGAAAAGCCAGTTGGAAAATATAAATAAATAAATCAAGATAAATGCATATACTTTACATGAGTGATTTAGATGGGTGGGTAGGGGGATTGAATCCGCCCTCAGCCAGTTTGCAGACAACTCCACACTGTCTGATGTTGTCAACAAGCTGGAGGGAAGGGATGACATGCAGAGGGACCTTGACAGGCTTGAGAGGAGGGCTCATGCCAAGCTCATGAAGGTCAACAAGGCCAAGTGAGAGGTCCAGACTGAGCAGAGTATGGATTGAGAGCAGTCCTGAGGAGAAAGACCTGGGGGTGCTGGTTTCTGAAAAGCTCACCATGAGCCAGCAATGTGCGAGTGGAGCCCAGAAAGCCAACTGTATACTGGGCTGCATCAAAAGAAGTGTGGCCAGCAAGTCGAGGGAGGTGATTCTCCCCCTCTACTCTGCTCTCATAAGATCCCACCTGGAGTACTCTGTCCAGCTCTGGAGCCCCTAACACAAGAAGGACACAGACCTGTTAGAGTAAGTCCAGAGGAGAACCATGAAGATGATCAGAGGTCTTAAGCACCTCTCCTATGAGGACAGGCTGAGAGAGTTGGGGTTGTTCAGCCTTGAGAAAAAAAGACTTCTGGGAGACCTCACTGCAGCCTTCCAGTATCTGAAGGGGGCCTACAAGAAAGCTGGGGAGGGGCATGTAGTGACAGGATGAGGGGTAATGGGTTCAAACTGGAAGAGAGTAGATTTAGGTCAGGCATAAGGAAGAAGTTCTTTGCTGTGAGAGTAGTGAGACACTGGAACGGGTTTCCCAGGGAAGTTATGGATGCTCCATCGCTGAAAATGTTCACAGCCAGGTTGGATGGGGCTTTGAGCAACCTGGTCTAGTAGGAAGTGTCCCTGTCTATGGCAGGGGGCTTGCAACTACATTATCTTTAAGGTCCCTTCTAAACCAAACCATTCTATGATTTCTGTCTAAATGGAAATTCAATGACCTTTTATCACTTACACAGCTTCAGGAGATAAATAACCATACTGATTATGATTACAGATAGTATAATAAATCAAGATTACCTCTGTCCAAAGTGACTTTGTGACAAACAAATCTTTGCTGGCTTCTCCATTTCATTTGTTTCATATAAATACACATTTTATAAGTGGATATTGTTTGAGTCCAAGTTATTCAGAAATTGCCAGGAAAGATCACTAAGACAAGATTTTTCACTATACCAGTAGAAAAAGATACTGACAGTAAATCAAGAAGTCCACCAGAGATTTTAAACCTCTGCCTGTAGATTAAAATAGTTGGATCACAATCTTTGGCACAATCCAAGTTGAAGGAGAGTAATGAGTGAAGAAAAAAAAAACACCTAAAAGAATAAAGAATAAATTAATCAATAGCAGTATTGAACAGATATTGAATTTCTGTCTTTGGATTAAGTCTTTACGAAGGTTGACATAGTGTAGTTGTACAAGTAGGCCCTTTTCCAAATGTCCACTGGAGTCTTCCTACCAACTGGATACAGATTCTGAACATACACATAGCAGACATAAAAGTATCCTTATATATGCCTGAAAGTTCAGCTTTATTTTATATTTCAGCCATCACTTTCATTAATGTTTCCAGGAAGTTATTTAAATCAATAGTAACTTTATGAGTATTTCTCAACAGGCACGCAAGCATAACCAAGCATTTTCTGAAGTACTCTCCTTAAACTGCTAGAAAAAGGAAACAACACACTCCGTGTTCTTGGTTGACCTATCAAAAACTGCAAAAGCAGATTCAAAGTGCACAATAATCAATAATCTACTTGCTACAAACAACTCATGAACAGTGCCTAACATCAATGTTCACAAAACCATTTTAAAACTATAATGGATAGCAAACAAATTCAAAACTAGTTTAAAAAAAAAAAAAAAGCCCTCCTTCTAATGAGTAGTACAATTTCTTCAAATATAATAGCCAGTGCTTTTTGGTTTGGAGTACCGAACTCCAGAATAGATCATGAGTTAAATTAATTTCAATAGCACTTTTCTTGCTAAAATATATGTAAATATGCAGATTATTCAAAAAAGACGTAAATAGGATTATAGAAAGGCATAATCCTTTCAAATATACTATTTTATTTTTTTAATGCCTGTGCCTCTTGCATTTCCCAATTGGAGTGAAGTATTTTTAGGTGGCCTCACAGGAAATATCAACCACTATCTTCCTTCAGCAAAACTGTCAAAACCCCCATTGATTTACCTGTATAATATGCGGGTTTTTGTATATTCTACACATCATGGTCTATTATTGTTGACTATGAATTAAGTTTTCAAATACTTGATAGGTTATTTGAAATACAGCATGTACTTGAGATTTTTCATCATCTTTATAATTGATTGCTACTGACTTTGGCTTTTCATTCTTTTATGTACATGTCCTTCTATGAACATATTTTTAAAGTACTAAAATGCACTTGACAATGTCACTTTAAAACAGTCTTTTGTGTCTTATCTCACTAGCTGTAATCACTCAGGGATATTAAAGCTGTGTCTTGTGCTGGTAAGGAAAATGAACTACTTCTGTGCACGGACAGAAAACTGGTGTAACAAGAGCTCCAAAGTACATAAGAGGTTGCACAGTCTGTCATCTTCAGTTCGGGGGTTAATGCCAGTGAGCAAGAAACTTACAATAGCTGTACTTTCAGATCTGACATGAAATGTCATGAGATAGATGAGGTAATCATAAAGTGCAGTTACCTAGACTAGACTAGTTTGAGTATGGCAGAATGTAAGAACTTAATGCATCTCCCAATGAGGCTGTTACTTCTGAAGTATAAGCTCCTCTTCTAAAGCCAGCAGGTGATCAGTTCACAAAGTGAAAGGTGGCCTGCAAAGTACACATTTAACAAGATCTGTTTTTTCCTCGATATATGGAGGGTATTGAAGAAGAATATTGCTAGTGGGGTAAAAAGGAGAAAACAGAATGGCTTGCCATTCTCTAATTTCTTTGGTAACTGAGATAAAAATAATTGAAAACATCAGTGGAAAAAGTAAATTTAAAAATGGAAAGCTATCGGAACACTAGAGCTACTTGATGATTCAATCATATGGTAAAAAGACCTCATTGCCTTAATGTACAAGGGAAGAGAAAAAGGAAACTCAGAACCAGAACTTTTCATAGATTCATAAGCAAAACACAAAAAAAAAAAAAAGTGTTGCATATCCTTCTGTTATAGAGGTGCCATTTAGCACCTCTGAGCTCCTGCAGCATTCAACAGCATAAGACAAATAGGAAAAAGTATTGCTAAATTCTTAAAAGCTCTTTCCCAATGCAGTGTACTAACAAGTTCAGAGTTCTAACAGTACGCTGGGGTATCTTAGGTCTCCTGTACTGGTGTAAGCAAACAATATATTTTCAAAATGTATACGCAGAGCACATTAATAACTTACAGTGCACTATAACAATTGAAGTTGTTCTCTCCTGGACCAGGTTGGTGGGTTTTGCCAAAATAAACTCTGCATTTTGGGTTTATTTTTTGCTAAAATTGCATACCTCACAAAATTTAGAAGAAGGGAGCCAGTATGTTTTTCTTTCCTATTTCTTTTTTCTTTGAGTGGGAATTTTAATTATTTGCAGAAGTTTCATCCAGCGGCTGTAGCAGTCAAAAATAAGGTATGTCTTCTCTTGGCTATCACGTAATTAATCTTTCATACTCAATGAAAGGGTAGGCTGGAAAACACAACCCCTGAAAAAGAAAAGTACTAATATTTGTAATCCTTCCCTGGAAGAGGGTGTATATAAAGCAGGAACCTTGTCAGCAAACTGTCTTCTTGAAGCTTCAACCTATTATCTCCAGCCCAACAAAAACGTAGACCTAAAAGATGGGATATGATACTAACTACTTGGGAAACTACTGATCTCTGATGA
Organism: Eurystomus gularis; assembly: GCA_013400335.1. Taxonomy (NCBI): domain Eukaryota; kingdom Metazoa; phylum Chordata; class Aves; order Coraciiformes; family Coraciidae; genus Eurystomus; species Eurystomus gularis. Next base: position 59,263 of record VZZY01001582.1, read on the forward strand.
CTACATTTCAGTTTAGGGATTTATGTTCAATGTCCTTGAGCAAATTTATGATACTTACTTCTAATAGTATTTATTTTATTTTTTTTTAGAGTAATTTCCCAAAAAATAAGAAATTTATTGATGAGTAAACAATTATTCATAGGACTAACCAGAAGGCCACAACAATTTGCTTTAGATGTCTGTGTTCTAAGAGCAACAGAGGAAAAGGGTAATGTTAGTTTGGGATACACTTGCATAAGACTGCTGCAAAAGAACATTGGAATTGGATGCAGTCAAACTACACATGAGAAAGTCCTTTCATAATGTTTTTATTGACTTAATTTTTACGAATACTATTTCAAAAAAGCATGTCTGGAATACATTGTTAGAGAAGTGAAACATGGGTCAGGTTAGGGGGAAACAAAGCTAGCAGCATTGCATATAATCCCTATTCACTCATCCATTTAATTATATTGTGTTTCTCCAGATGAAGAGCATCTAAGTTTCACATGGTGAAGGTCACCTGAATTCTATAGAATTTGAACAAAAACACTTTTGGAAATGACTGAGTGGCCGCACCGCAACTGATCACTTTAGATGTTCACCATAGTAGCTGGGGCCTGCTAACATCATCTGGCAGAAGGAATTAAGTTTCAGCAAAATCTGAGTGTTTAAATTTGTATATACTTATAGGAGTCCATTTTGCCATTTTAAAATACTATTAGATGTAGATTCTTTCTAAGGTCTACTGGTTCCAAAGCATTACTTTCCTTCTCACTGTTAACTCTTTGTATGCACCACACAGTTATGGAAAGATTTGAACTGTAAATATTGAAAATCAGCTACTGTTCATGCCTTGCAATTTATCATATATTATAACATGCATATGCATATTAACACCATGACGACTCCATATTCGTAAAGCTGATCTTGACAGAAAATAATCGTTGTTGAATATAATTGATAATGCTACTTATTGAAAGTGACCAAGCATTTAATAGTTTCTTTCTCTTTCACTTGCTTTAATTCTGGAGAAACACAATTATTTTAAATGTTCAGTATGGTAAGTTCAAGAGTAATAATTCAATTATCATTAAGCACAGATTGAAACAATAGTGTTGCCTCACCTTACACTGTCAACAGTTTTAGTGAACCATTTAATAATGTCAGTATTCTTCACATGCATGAATTGTCTCTATTGACAATTCCATGCAATGGCTTAAAAAATAACATTTTGTAACAGGAGCTCTGAATCAGGTGTTTTTCAGTTAATTTCAGTGGGGTTTTTTTTTTTTTTTNGTTCACCCCACCCAAACCATAACTGCAGAACTGGGCCAAATTCACAACACATGGATGAACACTCCTATGGGAAAGATGTTGCTTCACTGATATACGGTAGAGACACAGACTTGGTCTGAACTTCAACTTCTAGTAAAGGAATTACAATTGAGAAGTGGCAGTACTTTCTAGCTATGCAGCAGCTCACCCACCCGCTGAACCTTTGCCATATTCAGAGAAATACATTTTGCCTCATGGTAAAATTAAATAATTTATCTCCCTGTTTTCTTTGATTAGACCAGCATAAGGCAGTGGACAGGAGCCATCTCTTCATTTCATTAGGGTCAAATTTCAATAAGGATTTAACTTTCATTTTAAAAAGGACAATTCCAGACTGAAGGATCATCTGAGCTTCCTGAGGAGATTCCTCAGATAAAGACAGAGAGATGAAATTGCTTATCTTTCAGTCCTCAATGAACCCTGTCTCTCAGACAGGTGGCCTTAACAGCTTAGGTGGACTTTACTCTTCAGCTTTTGATCTTGCCAGACTCTTCTTTACTAGCATAAATGATCAGACAGCATGCACAAACATATCATTTGAAAATATGGAAGTCAAAAACCTGGGCTCCTGCCTGTTGCTTTTGAACTGAATGTATTCGTTATGTTTACCTGACATTCATAAGGGTGAAAACATCTTTTGAGCTGTACATATTATGTCTCATTTATATTTACCATTTTCATAGTAAATTGGAAACATTTATTGTCAATGAAGGGATTTTTTAAAAACCTCCACTTTTTAATATTAAACTAACCACTACTTCTCTTCTTGATCTGTTTGGATAAACTGTTTTAGAAGAAATACACTATCACAGACCAATTTTCCAAACACTACTGGATATACACAAGTTTAAATGACTCAGAAACATAACCTCTCAATTCTACCTTATACTTATTCATAAAGCCCATCTTGACAGATAAAAATAATTAAGGATATAATTGATATTAACACAAAGGTGACCAAGCATTTAATAACATCTCCTTAATTCTGTATAAACAAGATATGTATCACAGATCATAAATGTTCAATATGATAAGCTCAAATTTTATAATTTAATTAGCACTAAATAAAATTTTTCAAGATAATGTTATAGGTGAATGGCAATTAAATATTACCTAATTCTCCATTCAGGAGGACAAGATGCATTGACAGTGTTATGGAAAAATTAATATCAATAAAGCAGAAGGTTTCCAGTGAAATACATTTATCAGGCTAAACTATCAATTTCTTTGCACAGTTACTGTTGGTATGCATCGTGTGCTTTGTTATAGATTATATAGATAGCGGTTGAACCGCTGAAGGAAATGGGATGAGGCCTAGAGCATATACAGATTATATAAGGGCACAAGAATCAAAAAATATGAAAACTGATTATGATGAGCACAGCCTCATATGTGGATCAAAAAATAAAATGAAGTAATCAGGATTGAACCTTGACTTCTACCCCCTCTCCTGTCCATCTTCCAGATCTTTGAAAGAGTACCGACGGTGTGTGTCTGCAGTGCCCAGGATAACTGGAATTTTCTACTTCCTCTATACCTGTTTTGATATTTCTACAGATAGGCAAGTCATTAGATCCATCAAAAGTTTGAGGGACTGGTTTTTTTGTAAGACAATACAACAGTTTCAAGAGAACTGCTTAATCTTAGCTGAGTGGTACTGATAACGTATTGTGAAGCTAAATTCTTCCTCTGTGAGGCTATATACCCATTCTTTAGACACTAGATTGAAAGATTTCTTTCACCTTTGAGCAGAGCCAACATCTGCCACCCGTGTTCCCTGACAGACTGCCATTTATTTCAAATGTCAAAAGGGGAGAAAAATGCACACTTTCTAATAGTGTTTCAGAGCACGATTCATAATCCCTTCCCCTACTGCTATGTAACATTTCTCCTTTTTATAACCCACTTTTTTTTAAAAAGAAAAAGCCACAAGTCTGTGTTTTTGTTAAAGTTGGCCAGATTCTGTAGTTTGGGGAAAAGAGCTAGCTAAATGCAGCTTATGCTGGAACTCCTACAGACAGGGGAAAGAGGGAAAAGGACACCTCGTAAGGCAGAGCAACCGAGCACAGCCTAGGTAAAGATGACTCAATAGGAAGTACAGATAATATCACTGTCACTGATCATATATAGGTAACAACCACACTTACGTGTTATGATGGTACAAACCAGAAAGATTCCATATTTCATAGGAGGATATGATGAACAAATAGGAATTTCCTCCCTCTCCCTCTCCAGAGAAAAGAGCTGAGCTCCAGAACTGCAGCCCTTTCATGGGAAGTACGCTTGAGCTACCACATCCACTACTCCCAATGGCAACAGCTTGATGCAGCAAGTTAAGACCAACAACTTTACTCCAAAAGTTACTGGCAGCCACAGCAGAACCTGAGCACCAGTGTAATGAGATCTCACTGCAGAACAGCATACTGGGCGAGTTGTGACATTTTGTATTAGTTTCCATTTCTAAATGATCTCAGGCTTTAGTCACATGCAAAACAGATTAGGGCAATCTTATTCAAAGCGAGAAAAAACATGGCTAAATGTGGCAACATTTGTACTGCAATGATTTTATTCTTCTTACCAGGCTCTGGTGAAAGAGTGAACTCCTAGCCAAGACTGTGGGCTGCACATCTGGATGCAGCTTAAGATGAAGCAATTACTTACATTACAATAGCTCTGATGCTTCAAGATGATGTACTCCATGTGTATACCATTGTATGGGTCTGTGAGGCACATGTACACAACACATGTTGTCTTAGCATCACCAGCATTCAGCATTGCTATGCTGCTTGTACATTCTAGTCCTAACATTCCCATATGAGAGGACATAAAAGCTAGGCTAACCATGCCCAATTATCCTTGCAATGTTAACCCTACACTGCTGAGAACTCTAAACACTCTGGGCAGAAACCAGACTAGAAAAACTTCACTGACAGCAACTGTAATACTAGCAAATAATTGTTTGTGGAAAAAAATCCCAGCTGGTTTAGATGGAGATTTCCACTTTCTAGAACCAAATATAGCTGCCCAGTGGGTGCCAGTGCCTAGGATGTAAATCTAGTGGAATGTTCCTTGCCATTGCCTGGTACCTCTCATTGACATGTATGTATCTGTAGCATGCAAACACAGTCTCCCTCAGCCCTCTTACATCTGGAGGGGAAAAATCCCATCTTCCATCCAGAAACTACATAATCTAGTTCAAGAACATTTATGTTGAAGTAATACAGCTTTCAACAATTTTGCTCAAAACAGCAAAAGAAAGCCTGAAATGTTTCTTTCCTGTTGATGTAGTGGAACAAAATTCAGGACCTGTCAAAATATTCTGTTCTAGTATTGAATCTGGATGAGAAGGTTTAGCAAGTTAGGACAGATCTGTTCAAATGCTAAGCAAAGTTATGCCCTTCAGTTAGGATCCTGTCAAGAAGGAAAGTCTGAAAGAAGTCTTGAAGTCTGATATTGAGCACAAACTGTATCATAACACAAAATGGTTGATGCTCAGCACAGTGAGTGGTATTAACCACCCACTCTAGACTGTTTGGCCTTCACAGTCAATATATAAAAAAATAAGTTTCCTTGCTGACTATTTTTGGTTACTTTGCACTTTCTGTAAGAATTTACTGAAATGGTATGGATTGGGCAGTTTTTGTTTTCTTTTTATAAAACTCACCATAAAACAGATGTTAGTATGCCTTTCTGATCTGGTGAAAGATGTAGACCATCTTAAACCTAGCAAGCTAAAAAAAGTCTGTTAGAACTAGTTTTACAGCTCCAGCAGGCATTATAATTATTTCACTCCACTCTACTGCTGCAATATTAGCGTTTGAGGAGGCTGGCAAAATAGCTACAAAGATGAAGTTTCCTAGAGTATCTATATCAGTATAGTTTTACTTTGGTCAGAACACATTCTTTTTATTTCAATAGGTATGTTGGTATCTTAGCACCCAGTTTAAACCCAACCATGGTAGCTTGTTTTCCTGACCTTCACATGGCCCAAATTTAGCTTTTTAATCTGCTGACCAACTGAAGCTAGAAATAGCAGAGCAGAAGGTCACAACCTTGCAGTGCAGGATCCTCAGAACAGGATAAATCACATCTTTCCTCTGCTATACAGCTACAGTGAGGATTACCAGGGAGGCTTGCATGCTCAGAGAAGGGCGATTCAGAGGAACGAGGCTCTAAGCCATTTCCTACTTTTTTCTTACTGCAGTTAACCAAGAAACCAAAAAATTGCTCATTTTCCCTATATTTGAAGTCAGCACTATTAGTCCAGCAGCCATGTACAGTTTATCTGCAAATAGCAAAACAAACTATGCCCTTAAAAGGCTTCCACTTCCTCTAGAAACCTGTGGGATTCCCATAGAAGTTGTGTGGGATGGCATAATGCAAAACCCCTCCTTCCAGGTTGCAATACCTCTGCCTGGAAGGTCAAGGGAGGACAATTCTTGAGGTCACTCCTAAACCTGATCTCCTGCAAGGGAAAATGTACAGCTACCAGCTGAGCTTTTGTGCTGACCCAGAAACTGAAAATGCCTTCATTTCTTTTCTTTTTAGATAAAGGAACTTTTCTTCTCCTTCTCAAGCTTTTTAGTGGGGGAAAAAAAAAGCAACCAACATCTTTTTTAGCTGCCTTTTTCTTCTGTGTTCACTGTCCTTTGTAATCTACTTCGACTTGCTGACAATACATGACTTTCTGTACTCTCAATCTGTCTTTTAATCACAAAAAAAAAAAAAAAGGAGAGAAAAAAAACATCACCTAAGAACCCCCGACTGTCCATCCCTCACGATTATAGTGGTCTGGACAGGAGAAGGAAGAACAGCAAACCTTTTTTTCTTTCATTGGCTCCTGCCCCAGCAATATGACTTGATTTGCTTTCAGTTCTCTTTTGTGTTATATCTTCATGAGTACAATTTTCAGGTATGTCTCATAGGCAGCCAGACATGCGTGCAACAGCAATGCCATTCTCTTCACGTGCATTTCAAAGCAGCTATTGAGTATGTATTCTTTATTTGAATCGTAAAATCATAGAATGCATTGGGTTGAAAGGGACCTTCCAAGGTCATCTAGTTCAACCCCCCTGCAGTCAGCAGGGATGTCTCTTACTAGATCAGGTTGCTCAGAGCTCCATCAAGCCTGGCCTTGAACGTCGTTAGGGATGGGGTCTCCACCCCATCTCTGGGCAACCTGTTCCAGTGTTCCACCACCCTCATAATAAAGAGCTTCTTCCTAATGTCTAATCTAAATCCACCCTTCTCTAGTTTAAAACCATTGCCCCTCGTCCTATCACTGAATGCCCCTGTAAACAGTCTATCCCCAGCTTCCTTGTAGGCCTCCTTCAGGTACTAGAAGGCCACCATAAGGTCTCCTTGGAGCCTTCTCTTCTCCAGGCTGAACAATCCCAGCTGTCCCAGTCTTCGTAGGACAGGTGCTCCAGCCCTCTGATCATTTTTGTGGTTCTCCTCTGGACCCTCTCCATCAGATCCATGTCCTTCTTGTGTTGAGGGTTCCAGAGCTGGACATAGTACTCCAGGTAGGGTCTCAGCAGAGCAGAGGGGTAGAAACACCTCTCTTGATCTGCTGGTCACGCTTCTTTTGATGCGGCCCAGAATGTAATTGGCGTTCTGAGCTGCAACTGCACATTGTTGGCTCACATCCATCTTTTTGTCCACCAGTACTCCAAGTCCTTTTCCATAGGACTGCTCTCTATCACATCATTCCCCAGCCTGTTCTGATAGCAAGGAATGTCCTGACCAAGGTGCAAGACCTTGCACCTGGCCTTGTTGAAACTCATGAGGTTCACATGGGCCCACTTCTCAAGCTTGTCTATGTCCCTCTGGATGGCATCCTGTCCCTCTTGCATGTCAACTGCACCACTCAACTTTGTGTCACCTGCAAAGTTGAGGAGGGTGCACTCAATCCCACTGTCTATATCATTGATGAAGATATTAAACAGCACTGGTTTCAGTATGGACCCCTGAGGGACACCACTTGTCACCCATCTCTATCTGGACATCTATCCATTGATTACTACGCTCTGGATGCAAGCATCCAGCCAATTCATTATCCATCGAACAGTCCAACCATTGAATCCGTATCTCTCCAACTTAGAGACAAGGATGTTGTGGGGGACCATGTCAAAGGCACTGCAGAAGTCCAGATAGACAATACCTGTAGTTCTTCCCTTGTCCACTGATGCAGTCAATCCCACTGTAGAAGGCCACTAGGTTGGTCAGGTAGGACTTGCCCTTAGTAAAGCCATGCTGGCTATCTCGAATTACCTTGGTCACATGCATTTCCATGATTGATATGTCTGCATTTCCCATTTTGTTCTGTATGTTTGATTCTTAGATTTGATGAAACCAGATTTACTGATGCAACAGCGATTTTTTTTCTTTTTGAAAAGGGCTAAAATAACAAACAAATTGTATGCTTTTTAAATGCAGGGTTTAAGTGTTCATACTGTGACAATGACTGCATTACTATAATCCACAGATAATGTTCTTTATTTGTGTATACCCCTGAAAAACACTTTCACACTACAGTTACTGTAGAACAAGCAGTAGAGCTGATCAAGGGCTTTTGTCCAGGCTCTTCAATGACATCCACACTGTGATTTGCTGTGACTGCCTACAGATCAGTGAATGCACTGCAAGATTTTCCTTGGTTGGTATATAAAGCTGTAAGTCACATAGGACTGGGAGAAGGCACAATTGCCCTGTTTGTCATCCCACTGGGATTTGTCAGGCATGTATTTGCAGAATGCAAGGAGGTGACTTATCTTTGTATACAATCCACATCTGAAACTCTTCTCTGTACCATTTATCTTCCAAGAAAGACTCAAAACACTTGCTACCCTCACACACTCAAATATGTACGCCATAAAGCTAATTGCAAGGTTTCTTTTTGGCTAAATTTCCCTCCTGTTTTTGCAGCATTCACAACTCAGGTTTTCCAGCTTTTCTCTGTGGGCACAAACCCCAGCAAATCAATCAAAACCCCGTAAATTTTCACACCTATGCATCTCAGGAAGTTGTTTTTCTGCTAAAACTAAACTAGACACAGTAAATCAGGCTGTTATTCAATCTTCAAATACAGGCTGGTGTCTGTCACTACTGTGTTCATTATTCCACTATCAAGGAGGATAGTAAGTTGTTTCTAAGAGTGGAAAAAAGTTTGTGTCATTTATGACATGCCATTTGGCAACTCAAGGGATTTTTTTGGCCACACTGAAATAAGTTCTACCTTAACAACAACATATTAAGAAACTCCACTTACAAAGCCCTCATTTTGGAAGGAAGGATTATCCTTGCACAGTGTCTTCCAGCTTCTCCATAAACCTGCCGTGTGACAGATCAGGCACTGACTTCTGAAGCTGAACTGTTCTATATCAAAGCCCAGATTCATTATCTGTGAAATGGGTATAATGACATTCACTACTCTAGCAGATTAGGTTTTGAGGTGATAAATGCCACACAATCATCTATGGTAAATCATTACAGGTGCTCACATCACATGGATATCTGCTTTTAAAAAAGCTTCTTTGTAATCTGACAGCAGTAAAAATCTTGATCATACTGTTACAAGGCTCCTCCTGATGTACACTATATAGCTAAGAGACGAGACATTTTGTTGAGTGCACCCTTTATGTGAGATTACAGAAAAGGCAGTGATAACATGAATATCTATTTAGCTTATCTTTGTCATGAGCATACCCTAATGGTATAGCTGTTGGTTCTGTGCTCTCTGATCAACAAAATGAAAGGAATATTGTGGGACACACTTCTCCAGTGCCAGAGTATAAATTATATTAAGAGCATTTTTCCCAACCAATGGCAGAGAGGAAGGATGCAACTTTCATAATCTTTCCTTGGAAGCAAAATTAAATTATCAATTTTCAGTTAATGATAATATCTGCTACAATGTTGTCTCATGGCTTCCACTAAGTATACCATTATAATCTCCATTGTGTTCGGGCTACCAAGTGCTCTCTCTTTATGAAGATGCTTGTTCAGCTCTGAACTTGGTGCTCATTGACTGTTGGGAAAGCAGCTTTCTGCTCCAAAAAGTTTTCACATATCACTGTGTGACGTAAAAAAGCAAATTGGTCATGCTGTGTCATCCTATTTAGGAACCAAAAACTATATGACAAATACATCTGTAATCATAGCAGGATAAAAAAAAAAAGGAAATCCTCTGTTAAACGTTTTTGTCACTGGGGACAACTTTATCAGTTTTGCCACAAACCCCCAGTAATTTCCTAGGTTGTGTTTCAAGAGAAAGAACATATCTGAGTAGCACTCAGACAGAGACATTACATGGAGCTGCATAACAATTTTGATCTGCAGGAGAGTTCCTGGAAGCTCTTATTCTTTTCACTGGAGAAGTAAGTGATACCAGTTTGGATCAGGAAGAGGAAGATGCTCCTGAATGCCAACAAAAAGAAGTAATCTTCCAAACACAGTGCCAACAGGGATATAGTGTAAATTACTGGGGAATCAGAAGTGCAAGACTGGAACTCAAGCAAGGTCAAAATGAATGAGACTGAGGTTTTACACTGGAAAGCAGATATGAAAGACCAAAGGGAACTCATGTACAGGTACCAGCAGGGTGAGAGTGATCCCTGGTCATGCTTATTAAAAAAAAAAAACAAAACAAACCAACAAAAAAGCTGTGTTAGTCCACCTCTTGGTTAAAAATATCTGTTCTGAATCTCCATTACTTCACCCCATTGGTACAACTTCATTATATGTGGAAAAGGAAAATAAATTCTACCACAGCACAAAGAAAGTGGTCTGATTTCCATGTTCAAACTATTTCAGAAAAAATTCTCTTCATACATTGTTGAGGCAGATGTGTCAAAAATGAAAAATAACCTCAGTTCCTATTTTGATATATCTGAGATGCATTTGCAGTACCAAGTCAGATTTGAATCCATGTGTTCAAGAGTCCCTTGGGTAGCATGACATGGAAGTGATGGAGTGCAGCATGCTAACTCCAGCTTGCTTTCCCTTTTCATTTCTTTTGACATGAAAGTGAGCTGACTCAGTTTCAACTTCTTGCTACTCTGTAGCTCCTGCTGCTCCTGTCTCTCAGAAGCAAGACAAACTGACCACACTCTGGAAGACATTCAGATCGCTACGACCAAGTGTGGTGGGTTAACCCTGGCTGAGCACCAGGTGCCCACCAAGCCACTCTATCACCCTCCCTTTCATTCCCCACTCCCTCCTCAGCAGAGCAAAAAGAAAGGGGAGGAATATAAGAGAGAAAACAAAAAGCAGTTTAATAATAATAATAGAAGCAATGCCAAGCAAATCCACGCGCGGAGCAAAGCAAACAAAGTTTTATTCTCTACTTCCCATCAGCAGGCGATGTTTGGCCACTTCCTGGGAAGCAGGGCTCCAAGATGCGTAGCGGTTGCTCTGGAGGATAACGGCATGGCCCCCACCTCCTCCTCCTCCCTAGCTTTATAGCTGAGCTGACGTCATATGGTATGGAATATCCCTTTGGTCAGTTTGGGTCAGCTGTCCTGGTTGTGTCCCCTCCCAAGATCTTGCCCACCCCATCCCACTGGAGGGGTGAATGTTGGGATCCTTGCTCAGCAGTAGTCACAACACAGGTATGTTATCAGTACCCTTCTAGCTCCCAGCACAAAACACTGCTGCTATGTGGAAAATCAGCTCAGCCAGACCCACTACACCAAGTCAAGAAACAAGGCTCCACAGTGTACAGAAAAGATGGGAACAGCTGACCATTGAGTACTACATAATATTTACAAACTCTGAACTTTGGACTTGGCAGTAAACAAATTACCTCTTTCCTGCAATTTATTAGCATGCACCCAGACACTAATTTACTGTCCAGAAGAGCAAAAGCTAAACAAATTGAATCTCCATTGTCAATGAAGTCTTCACTTCATAAGAAAAGCACTTGCATTGGTAAAGAAAGACATGCTACTGACAATACAGAAAGATTCTAGATGCTGTGCTGGAGCACAGCACGGGTGTTTCTTCTCTTGCTCCAGATTCTTGATGTCTGCTCAAGACTGTAGCAGATCAAGAGACAATCTGGAGCTTAAAAACACAATCATAAGTCTTCCAGGGCAGAGCTGGCTCAAGGTTTCTCTGCACAACAAACCACAAGTGAGGCTGGACTACTGTGGCCCATAAAAAGGAAGAGGTGGAAACGGGATAGAGAGTCTCCTTCCTGTTATTACTGGAGAAGTGGGTGCAGTGAGGAGCAGAGTAGGAAGGAAAGGCAGCACCTCCTGCCCTTCCTCACCCCCATCTCTCCTGCAGCAGTAATTAACCCAGCTCTCGCACATACAGAATGGGTGAGGGGCTACAGCTGTTCGGCCATATCCTGCATGGTGTCTTAAACAGTCACTTTGACTTGTCTCTACAGGTTTTGTCCCAGGAGATGCTTGAAGTAATGAGCTATCCTGTCCATCCCCAAGAGGGCAAAGACTACTGCCAAGGGGAGAAGCCTCATATCGCTTTGCCAGGTTCCAAGGAAATAGAGAAGGCAAAATGAGAATTTTAGCCTCACATACTGGTAAAGAATTACTCTAATTTTCCTTCCTTGTGCATGACCATGGTTTCACAATAGTCATAAGCGGGTATAAAGCAAAGGAAGCCATTTCTGCTCTAGCACTGTCTGAGATTTACGCCAATGATTTCACACTTTTAATCATACACACCGCATCGGTCATGCGTACAAAGTAGTTAAAAATTCCTGCCCCCTATCTTCTGTAGAGGGAAGTTTAATACTATGTCCAACTCACCAAAAATTAAATGGATGCAGCACAAATTAATGCTCAATACTAATGATATAAAGTTTCTAATATTTACCTCCCACACAAAGACCACTGTAAACAACATTTCCACTATTTAGTGAGCATACCTGTGTTTCTCAATCTTCAATAAACAAATAAGACTGTAATGAGCAATTTCATATGTCAATAGTTCTTTCCTCTATAATTTTTTAACATAATTTAGAAAGTTGTACAAAAAACTTACTACACATGCCTATATTTAGTTTCATACCTAATCCACTTTAAATTGTGAATATCCCAAATGCTTATATTGGCATAGAAACTATCAAGTACAGACCAATTCAGGATGTTTTCTTGTAGTCTAAAACCTATAAACTTTACTTTCTCCAATCTCAAGGTGTTTTTACATTTGTAAATGTGCTGTTGAATATGAAAGAAAATTTAAAAAAAAAAAAAAAAAAATCACATTTTTCATACCCTGCTCACTTCAACAGGAAGTTCACAAATATGACATGAGTTGAAAGGGCTTAAGCACTTTAAAACAGCTTAAGTACTTGCTTGCATCTATAGTGGTCACATCAGCACATTCGCCCATCTTCAACAGCCATTCTGACATTGCAGCCACCAAAATTGCTAGATTTGGCACTCATTTTACAGTCGTGGAGTAACAGCACTGCAGCCTTTTCCCAAAGCCCAACACCTGCTGCCCACTAGAGGTTGCTGAGGCTGGCTCTGTGCTTCTGCCTGCCTGCTTTAGGAATCCAGTTATAACTGAACAGATGAACACACTAGTTTTCTACATATTACCTCCTGCACTGCTAGACCGCACACACACATATATATTACATACATATTATGTAAACAAAACCACTAGATTCTACGTAGCCACTGTACATATAGGAATTTTGACATTAAGATTTCTCTTGTCCTACCCAAGGATCGCCATGCTTTAAGAAACCCCTACCCCAACTCAGAGAGATGTCTGAAACAAAAAGTTACAGATGTTGGCCAAGAAATAAATTGGAGTCCTGGTCATACGCCAGCTCCTGGCTGTTGAGTGTCTCTGGCACTAACCTTGTGTGAGTCTTTTCTTGTTCCAATTCCTTAATATGGAAAAAACAAGGGTAACTTCCGGTGTCAAGGAAAAAAATTAACATGTCTGTTGCTCTAATTTAAGACATTAGCTCCCATTCCTTCCACTGTTATATGCTATTCCAAACTAGATCAGAAAATCTGCTTTCAAACTGATCAGACAGAAGGCACTGTTTTATTTCCGTTCTAATCCCTGCCTCCCCAGTTATGTTAAGATGGAAACTCACATTAACAAAGTTTTTTAAAAAGTATAGGCAAACAAACCAGAGCCCAAACCCATTAAGCTCTTGAATTTAATTATATATTGTGGCAGCAAGTTTCATGAGCTCATTATCTACCACGCAAAAAAAAGTATAAATTTTTAAACACTTGTATTTATTTTTAAAGCCTTTTCTTTTAACATCAGAAAGTGCAAACATGAGCACAGAGTGTACCTAGTCATCAGTCATACCATTAGTTTACACAAACCACTGCCATGTATCTTCTCCTTAATTTTCCTCCTGAAGTACCACATTTTTTCTTTTTTCCTTTATTGTGTCCTATCTACAGTTAAATCCAGGCCTTTAGTCACTTCAGTTGCTATTTTTGGCCACATTTTTCACTGCCTCTGTCTCTCTCCCACAAAATATTTCAGTCTTAGACAGATAATATATAAGTGGCTTTTCATTAACTTAATTTTCCTCACCTACATTTCCCATTGTCTTTCACATTGATACTTCAATAATAAAATGTTATGATATTAATCACTAGTCCCTTTGCCTGCTGACTTCAATATCCATGAATGAAGTATACTTTGGTTGTGCTGGAAAGCCTTCAACACAGCATCATTATAGATTGGAGAGACAGGCTGATTGTTACCAAGAGTTATTTTATTTTTAAGGAAACATCATAAAGAAAAATACTCTGACTACATAGCCTGTTCTTCATAGAAGACATTTCTGCCTATATGATATTTAATTTCAGCATAAGGTGGAGGTCTTTTTAATGGGTGCCCAAATATGTAATTAAGCGTGTAATCTTAGACTAACTATTTGTCTTAAGATTTCTGATGCTCATGTTTTCTTCAGCTGCATTTCTGGTTTGTGTTTCTTTTTGGTTTTGAATCAAAGAAATTCATTATTTCAATAGGAAAATTCTTGTCTCAAGATGCAGTATATATCCAAAAGGGAGATGCAGATTTGAACTGCCAGAAGTTAGCACAAACAGGTCTGGTATCTGTAGCAATGTATTTCTAGGTGTACTATTTATTGTACATTACTTCTAATAATAGTAGGGTTGTTATTTTTATTAAATTGATTAATAGAGAAGCAGTTTATCCTCTCCTATAATTCCACAGCTATTTAAATTCTAATCTCAAAGTCATTTGTGGATAAAATTACTCTTGGCAACTATCTGAACAAAATAGTTGCCTGTACAAAGTGAGTCATGAAAATCATGTAATAACTACCTGAACACATTTAGAAGCGCAGATTCTATTTTTAAGACTGTAAACAATAATTAAAAAATCCAAACACTTGTCCAGTAAGAGAATAAAGCAGGTTTCCACATCTGGAATGTGTGTTTCTCCAAAAGAGAATGCAACAGTTATTACATACATTTAAATCTTCTTAGCTACAAGACATTATCAGTTTATACAGAACGCATTTTTGCCTTAAAATTTTATCACCTCCCTTTTGTGTCATATTGGCTGATGTATCAAGGATAATTACTTTTCACTGATACAGAAATACATGGTTATGGAAAAGTGAAACACCTGCAGAGATTTAGGTGTGGTTACTTAAATTTCAACTTGAGGAAATAAAAGAACAATGTGACCCATAGGTACTAAGTATAGATAAATTGAGGCAAAGAACTTATACTTGAGAACTCTTTAAAAATATTATTAATCAGAATTTCCAAATAGTGAAATTTATATTTTGACCAAATGTATTTTGATGTATGCTGTTTTCAAATCCTTATCCCTTTAGTATTTCTTGTAATATTTAACACAGTTTATGACACATGATCAAAAGCAAAAGCTTTTTCTTCTTCCTGATTGAGTATCCAAACTTTTACAAAACAGGAAGAAGGAAGTCTGTCGCATTAAACTCCAACTCTGTATTTGATTTACATTAATAAGATTTATGTCAACACATGGAGAATATAAGAGCAATTCCTATAAATGTTCCTGAAAAAAATTTGAAAGAGCAATAGATGTCTAATCAGCACCAAAAATTAGTATAAACACTCAGACATTCATCCTTCGGACTTTGACTAAAAGAGAACATCATGATAAAAAGCATACTTCACACCTCTTAGAGCTGCTGCTTTCAGCTCAGACAACTATTGCAGACTCAGACAATAGATCAGTTCTCACTTCATTTAGTATGACAAATTAACACAGCCAGTTGTTCATTGCCAGAAATTTTAGGGGTATTTCTTAAAATGTTTAAATTGTGGCTTGATTCAAAAGACTAATTCTGCACCAAATTTAGAGACTATGAAATGCAGAATAGAAAAAGCCCTGCACATTTCCTTTTATATGGATTTTCTGTTTACTGTGCATCCAGAGTACATCTACAGTCCCTACACCTACTATTATAGATATTATTGGGTATTAGTTACACTAGCTTATAGATGAAGTGTGGATCCTGCCAGTCTTTGTGAAGTTACAACTCACTGCACAAGTAAACTAATTTGAACTTCATTTAAGAATTAAAGTGGTCATCTAACAATAGCTCAGTAAAGGAAAATTTTAAAAGGATATTAAAAGTTTTAAGTAGTGAAACGCAGTACTAGCATATGTGATTAGTCTACGTGTATTTACAGGCTTTAGAATATGTAAGTAGAAATAACAAAGACTTAAAGACAACTTGTCTCAGCTGCTACACTTTGTCAGTCCTAACATTCAGCATTTTTGAACAACCTTAAGATAACTTCAAGTTAACCAACATTAGATACTCAGCATGTCTGAAAATTTGTTCCAGTCTTTTTTCAAATGTCATTCCTACTGAAAGGAGTATGAAGATTCAAAAGATATGCAAAAATCACTTTTCAACAGCAGATGCCTTCAGTGACCATGTTCTACACTCAAAATCAGCTATTCTATTTCCCAGCATTTTCTAATCTGCCACATGACAACTGGTGATATAGAAAACATAATGCAAAACTTTGATACTAAAATCTCTCCCCCTCTAGAAAAATCAACACCACCTTCATCACATCCCAGCAAACAAAAACACCCACCATACCAAAGGACTGCTGCTGTGGGTACACATCAAAACATGCCACTGAAATAAAATGACTGGCTGCTTAAAGAAGGTTGAAATGGGCTACTAGAACTCCTACAGTATCGTATACTGAAGTCTGTATTTCAATTGATTACATAAGAGAAGTGGGGAAAAAAGAAAACACAACCACCAAACCCCTGTATCTATATATCTATCTCTGCAGCCTTTTTCTTACTTGTGTTATTTTGCTATTATCCCTATTTCTTACCTAGTTTCAGGAACAGAAAGCAATATAATACCATGGGAGAAGAAAAAGCATTAAAAAAATCCCTCCCCAGGTCTGATACATCCCCATGCTGATTTCAGATAAGTGTGTCAGCATAAGAACGGCAGACCCACAGTAAAAAGCTCGGTGATGAATGTCAGCACAGCAGCAATCGCCTTTCTGCCAAACAGGAACATAATGGACAAGCTGCAGGAGTTTACACATTTGGAGGGGATCTGCTAGAGAGAACTCAGAACTATGGTGAACATCTCACTGCTGCTCTGCTGAACATCTGCGCTCGCATTGTGCAAACCACTGGCATGAATCTTTTTTGAAGAGCATCCCTTCCATGTCATGTTGCATCATTAAATAAGCCAAATAAGTCTCCATTAAATCCCAAATAGGACCATTTGTTACAAGCTGCATTTAGAGTCAGCTGTGAAATAATTGTACAAAGTAGGTGAGAGGAAGGGGAGCTGAGCTTGAGGTGGTCTGTTCTGTCCCTGATTTTATCCATGCCTCACTGCAAGGAATATTCTGTGGTTCACTGAATTAATTCATGACTCACTTTCTCCCACCTGAAAAACTGAATTAAATGTGGCTACTTGCTTTTGCAAAGTACTTTCTTCAAAAAAAATTTGAAAGCCAACGTACTTGGAAAAAAGTAATACTGATTTTATGACTAGCAAGAAGATAGATCCCTGCTAGAAATCCACCTACTTACCTGTAAATTACTGCAGCAAAAAGCAGTAACAAAACATTGTACAGTAAAATATATTAGGGAGATGCTGACAGTACTTTATATGAATGACATTCTTGGGTACACACTGTTTCAAGTATTTTTCTATAAACTTGTCACTACTGTTTCAGTTTTTTCCCGTTGTGCCTTAAGATTTTGGGTTAACATGATGTCCTGTCTCCTGACAACACATCTTATGGTGAACTTTTCAATAACATAATAAGCCTTTTGTAATAGGCTAGATCTCACATTCTGTTTCTAGCAGTGTTCAATAAGATGTCTTAGGAAGCGTACTAGAAAATATGACCCGTATTGTTCGTTTACACTAGGAAAATCGTTCTGCCCTTCTGATCAGGTGTTTTACTTCTACCTTGTCTTGCTCCAACTTTTTTTTGCCAAAAATCTTCACAAATTTCTTTAATAACAAAATCTAGGGGATCTAGAAAGGACTTTCCTAAATTGTTCCCTTACAAATGCTTTACAGTAGAGCACAAGGATAAAGTCTTTTGTCTTCCAGCCTGTGACCAGATTGACTACTTCCACTACCTTTTCATTTATTACTCATTTTCCTCACCATTTGTCTCTGTTCCATCTTATTAACACCATTGCCACATTTCATATTCTCAGCCAAATTCCTAAAATCATGCACCAGCTTGAAGATAGACTTTAACTGCACTGTAAACTTTACACTATTATTTGCAAAGGTAGGAAATGCCATTGGAAGCTTTTAAGTGAGCTTAGTGAGTACAGTAAAGAGAATCAGCAAGCAGAAAGTTTTCACTGAAGTAGACCCCAAATACTGTACTTAATGTCTTAATCACAGTTGACTGTAGAACTATTATGCCACAAAACCATTTATAACCTGATGTTTCTTGAAGACTCCACTCTGTCTCAGTTCGTGGAAATACAAGTGCATTAAAAAAAAAAAAAAAAAATCAATATCCTGGGCTAATTTTATGAGCATCTTTGCCGTAATGCTTTATCCTCCATGGTAAGGTTGATCCAATCCATTTCCCCATGTCAATCGGTTTCTTTTTAGAACAAAAGGTTTTGAAATCACGCCTGTCTCTTTGGTAGTAATTGGTTCTATTCCCAGATTAGGGAGATGTTTATGCACCAACTATTTCTTATTTACTCAGGTTGGTATTTGCATTAGCTTTGCTACAGCCAGATTTGAGCTTAAGCTGTTCCTGATATGATTCAGGAAGCAGAAATTCGCAACAGCTATTATTTCCACAGTGTCTCAAAGGTTTTCAAATTAATATTATGGAGGTGTTATCAGACATCATCACAGTGTTATTATCCATACACAGCTTTTTTATCTTGCATACTATTTCTTCTTTCCCCAGCCTTTCCTGTTGTGGTCATCTGTAGCATGGTTTTATTACAGTCCTTCAATCCTCCTACATACTAACTCCATTTTGATTGATTCGTTACAGAGACTTATAGGACTAAGAGTCTTCATTTTCTCTATGTGAAATGCCATTATTTCTTTCTCGTTTTAATTTTAGTGATTAATCTGAATGTATACAGTTTAAAATGATACCTATTTAATCCTCTAACCTTGAGACATACTCATAAAGAACTCCCAGATGGCTTTAGCTATTGTTTCCCATATTCTTGTTTAAAAAGGGGAAAAAAAAGGCAAAGAAAGGATGGGGAAAAAAAAAAAACAACAAAGAAAACATGACAACTGAGCAGGGTTCTTTTGCATTACAAATTTAGGATAATGCAAAGGCAAAGTATATTGTAGAGTATTTCACTGACATTAGCTTTCAAGAGGACATTTTGCTGTTTCATGCAGGGTTTAAGTCAACACGTATCATATGCAGCATTATTTGGGCAGCACACAATTGAAATATTTTGTGCTTTATCTTTTATTTATCCTTAGTTGGCTTCTGAAATCCCCATTATATAATTTTTAAGATACTACTCCAGTAATTATCTCTAGCAGTACTTGACAGCAACATTGTACAATGTAAGCTGTTACTTTAGTGAACAAGAATAATCACTGTTTATTTTGTTCTTTTAATATTACGTCACACCTTGCAGCATAGTAACATTTTTTAGTTACTGTTTATTTTCATATACAGGATAAATCCCCTTTTGGGAAGATGAAAAACAGCATAACAACCTTGGCTCTCTCTTAGAGTTTAAAGAACTTAAAGAAATTCTTCTTAGACTGTGCTGTTGCAGAGGTATTACACTCACTGTCTGCACTGAAAGTACTTGAAAACTAAGAAGTACTTAAGAGATTTATGAAAGAGTTAGGGAAATAAGCCCTCTGCACCATGAATATTGATTTTCATTTTAAATAAAGAACTGAGATGATGCAAGATTAGAAAAAAACCCACACTTAATAATGAGGAAGTGACTCCATCCATCCACTATGTGCGAACCTAATAAATGTAATTTAGGGTTAAACAGTAGGTGCTCGGCAATTCTGCAAAGTTATTGAGAATCCTAATTCTGTGCTGGCAATAATCAGCTCTGTTTGACCCTCAATTCCAGAGGGCTGCAACTGATCCTCAGTAAATAGCTGCTTTCAGTAAATTTCTGAAAGCAAGTTCATTACAGTGCAGTAGCCCCCAAACTTTTTCCATATTTTGTGCAACATCTTAATGAAGAGTTGCATATCTCTCCTCCCATCTGTATCAGAGACATGATATTTTCAATTCAGTCCTTCACAGTACCTAGGGCAAGCACAGCAATAACTTACACAGAACATCTATTTTACTTAATATAGCTTTTTAGCTTCTTCTGATGCAACTGAAGAAGCACAATGAGACCGCATCATGTAACTAAGTCATTATCCAAGGACCTCTAGCAAAAAAACCACAAACCCCACAAAAAATGCAAGACAATTTTCAAATAAATCCTTGCCGCACAAGCGGACACATACTTAAAATGGTAGCTTACAACCATGATAACCTGCCCTCTAGCATATTAGTTTGTATCATTCCCAGATTTCCAGTTTTCATCCCATTACCTGGGATGGCAATGAAAGCGTCCAAGAATATTGGTCCAGTATTAGCCTTAGAAGAATACCACTCTAGCCCGCTATCAAGTAAAGACAGTCATTTACCAGTACTGTTTGAGCCACAGAGTTCTGTCTGGTTTTTCCCTTATAGTCTAGCTATCTAGTCCATTTATTTCTGATTTGGATGCCATGATACTAAAGGATACTGTATTTTAAATCTTCCTAATGTTAAGGTAAAAAATACGCACTGTTTTCTTACTGGGAGACAATCTTTTCATCATCAAAATTAATCAGGATGTTAAGGCACAATACATCCTTGATGACTTGATGTAAATAAATCACCAAAAAAAAAAATCTTTAGCATGACTATATAATTCAAGAAGAAATCGTGCATTCCCAACAAGCAATATTATTACCCAATATTTGAATTCAACCATCAAACCATCATTAATTGTTGGAATTAAGGACCCTGAGTCAAAGTGAACACAGACCAAGTAATGTAGCTCGCCCAAAGCTGATCTTAGTACAGAGGCAAATACAAATAAACACAGTATGGGCAACAGGTACTAAGTTGTAATGCTGTGCAGAAAAATGTCTCAGCAAAATATCTTGTCTGCACAAAAATGGGGATGTGGGGTGCTAAATAATGTATACTTTAACAATATGAGCCTGGAAATCTTTCAGAACTTCCAGCTTTACAGAAGTCTGAGGAAATAAATTTCACTCTTCAATGTCTGCCAATTATTTTTTGCCAGGTTTTGTATATTTACAAAACCCATTAACATTTACAAACTTACACATTGCTGGACCTTGAATTGCAGGAAGTACAGAACACTACTCACCAGTGCTTTTTTTCCCCAACATAAATCTTCACTTTTTTCTATAGAACTCAAGAGTAATTTTATAAAAAGTTTGCATACGAATAGAAAACTTGAACTATTTTTAAAAGGCTGTATATAGCATTCATATATTGTATTTATCTTTATAGTTTGTGTTTTGCACATGTAAGCATTTATTAAAGATAGTTGGAGTAAGTTAAGAAAGAAAAAATATACAATCCATACGGACTTGTGCAAATAAAGCAGAAGCAAGACCTCATTGAGCTGATGAGGATCTACACTCTATGCTTCTTAAGGACAACATCTGCCAATGTATCCAACACTCACACAGGCTGGAGCAAGAAAGAAGTGAACTTCCACGTGTTCCATATATTTCACCCACTGACAGAACCAATACGTTCCTGTTCATAACGATATTTAGTGTGAAACTAAATATTTAATATTTTAAACAGTTTTCATTCTTTTATGGGTTCCCCCCCCCTCCCCCCTAATATTTCTATACGGGCATATATGGATTTATTGAAAAATATATGATAGAGAAAGCCAAGAGCTTCGTGTAGGTATTATCAGAAGGTCAATGGTTAAGCCCAGCAGTTTCAATGAGTTATTAAAATAGATTCTTCATGCAAATCAGAAACTGAGAGATCAAGCTCAGAAGTGAAATTACATAAGAGGTGTGTCATACAGCTGAACTGAAATAAAAGATGAAAGAGTTTGCCACTGATACCAGTTGTTTTTTATAGACATTCGTCAACCTTCTTCAACAAAATATAAAACCACTTCCAAATTTTTGCAAAGAAAGCAGCATGTTAAATTTACCCAGAATTAATTTTTGTAGTTGTAACAAATAACCATGCAGACTTTCCAGATAAGGAAACATTTTCTGGTAAAATTAAAGATAAAAAAAAACAAAACAAGCAAAAAAACCCAATACACCAAAAACCACAAACAAACAAAAACCAACCAAACAAAAAAACCCCACCAAATACAAAACCTTTCCTCATTGCATGCAGCCAACTATGGCTATTTCCTGTTTTAAACAGAGAGAACAAACAGGAGCATCCCTGATATGAGTGGACTGCAAAAAATAAACAAAAGAATGTCTAGGAAAATTGCGCAACTATGACGTGCATTTGCTACAGCTTTTGAAGAAAGTGTTTCTAAGTAACTAGGTTTCAACATACACAGTACCAGTGTTTAGTACAAGATTAAATCAGATAAAATTAAACACAAATACAGATAGTGGATTATAAAGGTTTTTCTTCTCCTTCTACTTAGTCCCAGGTCGATGAAAGGAATCCCCTCAGTCTAAAAGATAACCATAGCACAAATTCTAGTGTTTACATTTTACAATGAAGTACCTACAATTAGTTACCTACATGCTTATCAGGTTACTAATAAGTTTAGCTACAGCAAGCTGTTAGACCATTCATGTACGATTATTACTTCTTGATCCTTTGATAACTACCATATCCTTTCTACGATGTCATTTACACAATTCATTGCAATGTGGATCTTGAATTATAAAGGATAAACATTAAGTTTCTGGCAACACGCTTTATAAATAGATATTTCAATATATTTTACTATTCTTCACACTCAGAAATGCCCTGCAAGTTACACATTCGACTCCTCCAACATATACTGCTTCCACTAGCTGAGCGTCCTGAAGCATTCTCTGCTCATACCTGCCATAAGCACACAAGTTGTTCCCTGGTGTCACTTGTGCCGTACTTCTATTATACTAGATACATAAATGTACAACAAATTTTGAAAGCCTTGCCTTGAAACCACAATACATAATGGTTTATCACCCTTGGAGTATAATCTAATACAAGCATCATTGAGGTCTTAAGGATATATGAGGCAGAGGTTTTACTGAACACAAGTACAAAGTCTAGGCCCAGTCTTTCTGGTTGTATGTCTCAGCAGTCTGCTCTGGTGTATGCGAATTTAAATGAGGCAGTACATTTTCCTCTTTGAATACTTCACCAGTTGATTCCCCCGGCTGAATTCCCAGAGTCTGGCTATCGCAGTCCCCTAATGAAGACTTCACAGCATTCTTTTGAACTGATTCCTGCCAATATCAAAGTAGCATAGCAGAAACAAAAATACTAATGTGATGTTAGAAGTCACCATTGTTAACTTAAAAAAGAAGCCTTGGTATGCAGGTTAGAAAAACATGTAGTTCAAGAAAGAGATTGATAAATTTATGGAAAATCTGGAAACAAATAAAACTGCCATTAGAGAACATAACTCTTAAATCCTACTCAAATAGCAAAATGTGATTTAAAATAATGAGTGCAATATTGTATTTAAAACCATTTGTTCCACATAAGGAGCAGGGCTAAGAAATGGTGACATGAGGAAAAGTGCTTTAAGAAGGTAATTATGAGTCAGGCTGTTATTTCACAAAACGAAGTTAAGAAGGTTGAGTAAATGCTCTATCTTTGATCACTTATACTTTCTAATTATCTGGACCATCTGATTAAAGCTGCCACACATTCAATAACACAGAAAGCGTGCCCATGGTTTTTCAATGCTTTCATGCATTGTTTGCATTTATAGTATTTCATTACATTGAAAATAAGGTTTGTTAAAATTAAAGGCCTTCTTGTGGGGGCCTAAAAAACTAGAGTTTGTCAGAAAACATGATGCAAGATTTTATTTTCCATTCAAATTGCCAACTTCAAAATTTCCAATCGAGTTTATATTTTAACAGGGCTGAAAAATGTAGGATGTTTGGATACGATTATGTGTTTATAATGCTACTATCTCAATCCCCTGTGCCTTAAGACTTTGCAGGTTTTTTTTAAACCAGTCTCAGGAGTTTTGGCCTGAAATACTTGCTTATTAAAATCTGAAGTTGTTCTGGTTATTCTAATACAACCAAATGACATTTAATTTAGGAGAAAGTACTTTGAACATGCAATCTAGGAAAGAAAGAAATTGAACAGACTTCCTCTATGAAGCGTTTGGGATGCAGTTAAATTGTTTTCAGTTGTTCAGAGGGTAGTGCAAATCTTAATCCTCAGGCTGAACCAAACTAGCTATGCAAGGTAGCATAGTCAGTTAATCTTGTGGTGTTCAGTTTGTTGGGTCTGCACGGTGAAATTGCTCCTGAGGCTTTCATGTGGAAAATGAGAATGTTCTTTAATGGCTGATAGGGGAATAAAAAGGAGTAAATACAAAGGAACTCCTACAAGCTCTTAATATTAACTGCACTAAATAAGTGTAACCAACTGCATTAGGTTATTGATTTATCAGGGCTTGACCAAATAGTATTCTCTCTTGTTCTTTTGGAGAAAAAGGATGAAAAAAACCATTAGACAAGTCATCTGCTAACAGGTTACTGAAAAATGATACCATTTTTGCCTCCAATTCTTTCTGTAAACGATAATTAGTAATGACCTCAAATAGACTAAAGCTCATTGGCTTTATCCAACAAAGTTTACATATCTTAAATAAGATGTACTTTCCTGAAGGCTGTACCATTTTCAATTAGGTCAAGACAAGTACAGTAAACAAGCACAGGACAGATGTTACAGGAAATCTACTTTGTTGCTATAATCAGAACAACACATCTGACAACTTTGTTATTATCACTTATTACAAAGACAGAGGAACTGAACTAACCAGGTCAGTTTATTTACAACTAAACCATTTGTATTTGCAGATATGGAAATGTCAGTGTCCTTAGGACAGAAACAACTTGGAGATTTACTTCAGACACAAGTCAGGGATTTTCCACTCTTAAAATCTACAGCTACAGTGGCTTTGTTCATGGGGAGATCTAACAAGAAGCTGCAGCCATGTGTTGGTCCCATTTGAGCTGCAAAATCAATTCTAGTTGGTGATTAAACTTGTGAACCATTTTAGAGGCAGAACAGTATAGGTGTATGGAAGTTTTAGGGCTTTCAAGTGCAAGTCCCAACAGTGACTTTCAGCAAATTTGAATTCTGATTACCTTTCCCGTCCCCAATTAACAGAAAAGCAGGTTATGTGCACATACTGTAAAACCACTAAATGGATCTTGTTTCCTTAACTTGATAGAAGTGGTTAGCCTTCTGAATATTACCTGCCAGGTACAGTGTAGTAATCATTTGCTCCATTAGAAAAAAAAAAAAAAAAAAATAGAGGAGACGGATAAGAAAAATCTACTAAACATGCTGCTCTGTCTACACTACTACACATGTATCCAAATCATACCCGTATGCAAAAATTACTAGTTACACAAGTTACAGTATCCACACAGAATTTTAAACTATTTCCCATATGCACTCTGGTTCTTAACATAAACAAGGGTAGTCAGGCATCTTTCCTGCTACTTTTACAGCAATTATAGAGTGGCAGCTCTTAACATCTTCAGTTCAGTGTAACTGCTTTTCTATAAAGAGGAAGAAAAAAAATACACTATTTAAAGCAGAAACCCTTTAGCAGACCAAAACTTAATTTCAATTTTCTTAACACAACCCACACATTAAGTTGTATAGCAAGCCAATTCAAAGCTTTGGTTTTCAAGGGAGAAAGCACATCTGATAATTCCGTTAGATTCTTGTCTATGTGTTTTGGTTAATAGTACACATTCTATTTGTGTGTGTGTTGAAGGTAGGGAAAGATTTTACAGTTGCAAGAACAAAGTTCAGCAAGCTTAACCATACAACATTTAAAAATCTCTCTCTGCAAATTGACATTACACTCTATCCTCAATCCATGCTGAATTCTGAGTCAGGAAAGCATAACACTGTTGCACTACACACTACTGAGATCATTTACAACAACTTTTTATTGCCTCACAAATTACAGATAACAAGAATACAGAATTTAAATTATGTCAATGCCTACAACAACGAAACCAATGTACATCTTCTCTACAGGTTCATATATTCACTCAACACTGGACACAAGAATCATCTTATTGAGGAAAGACCAACTTAAATACAGTTCTTAAACACAGATTTAGATGATCAATGAAGACAACAGAGCAACGTTATTTGTCCGCAATTGAACAAATGAGTGAAATTAGGTTTAAAAAGACACCCAAAACCTGAAAGGCCTCATATGAATCCAAGGTTCAAAGTAAAGCATTATGCTTTCTGAATTAAATACAGACTAAGTCATATAAACTACACTGATGAACAGTAAAGTATTTCTGCAATATCATTTGCTTGCTTCACAAAGTTTATGAAAGGTATAAGAATTTTTAAAGCAATATTTACTTAATACTATTCAGATAATTTTACTAGTAAAAACATGAGGAAGTGTTGCATGTTACCTAAACATGTCTATATTTCAGTATTTTCATGTGCAAACAGCATATCCCCGTAGTGTCAATTTTTACTCTAAGTCTCCTAATTGTTACTAAGCAAGGCAGATATTATCCTTCTTTCTCCAAAACAACTGTCAGTGATTAACTTCCTTCCTGTCTGACTGCAAAATTGTAGTTTCAGTCCAGGTCAGTTGACTGACTATCTGTCCTCAAGAGATAAAAGGCTGAAGTGTCATGTGGTGGCCAAGATTTTAGACCTTGTAAACTGTATTAAGCACACACCTAGATTGTAAATGGATTTGGCCTTTGTGAGAATCCACCTCTCACAGTTCCTTTTGCAAAAGCAGAGTGATTTTGTTTCAAAGGCAAAGAGGGTATGACACAGTCTACTATTACGTAAAAACAGTCACGTGCACAAGAAAGCACAGCTTCCCCAAGGCTTCCAGCTGCTCAAATTGTCTGGCAAGCTACCTTTCCACACACACAATAGAGTCCAGCTGGACCAAGGAATCACAGTTATTTACTATAATGCATACTCTGACTTTCTTCTAACACCATCTAATGAACCCATTTACTGCAAAGTTAGATGAGGTTTTAACACAGTTGTTCAAAGTATTTTCATGTATTGCTGCAGTTTTAATTACCAAGAAACTCACTACTACTTAAAATATAGATTTGAGAACTTGCTTTAGCAACTGCTGTGAGATTTGAATTCCAATTCTGATGGCAGAAGTTACTGCTTACTAATCCCTTTTGTCTCTGACTGACAAGCAATAAGAGAAAGAAAAAAAGTGCATTTTTGAACAGCTGAGTGAAAAAGGCTTTGCTAGAAGAAGCAGGGATACACAGGTGGTATCCCCTGCTGCAAAACTTTAATAAGTTTTAGGCTAGATCCTCTAATATTTTAGACTGTTAAAGAAGAAGGACGGAAAAGCATTCCAGCAGAGTTCCAGTAATAAAAAACTGTTACCTTAGGCTGGCAAAAAGAACTAACATTTTGCTGTTTATCTGAAGGTTTATGACTGATGAATGGTAGGTAACTGACACAGAACAGACTCCTGAGAGCAGCATGAAGCTCCTACCTCATATCTGACTGCTGTAGAAGAACCTGGAGAGCATAAGACCCCTCATAGTACCTCCAGTCTACTTTCTCTTTTTTTTTTTTATTTTTCTTTTTTCCATTATGGTTGACATTTCCAAGTATATGATCTGTTTCAGAATAATAGCCCATCACTGTGACCTGCTGAAGTAAGACTCCACTCAGAGACAGAATACATATTTTTAATCCTAAGCGAAAATAAAAAGTCTAAGTTCATTTTCAACTGTCTGCTTCAAAGACACTTAAGCAATAAAGCTGGGAGACAAGTTTAACAGAATATTTAAGGCAAAAAATATCTTTCTAAATTTGTTTTAACAACTCTAGGGATAAATTAATTTATTATAGGATTAAATTAGACCCTTAGAGTGACAATAAACCCAGTCCAGCGGAGTATTACATTCACTTGGGGGGAATAGAACTGTAATAAATAAAAAACTAAACTAATTTGTATCTAAAATATCTTAAAAAAAAAAATAATTATGTGATGCTGTAGGTAATAAGGACAAGATACCAGCTCGAAGAAAACCTTTTGTTCTTTACTATTTTTCTCTAATCATATGAAATATGTTCTACTTTAGAATCAGAATAAGTCTTAAACAATATAAGCCTTCAATTCTCTTCAAAGCACATGCTTAATTTATCTTCCCTGTAAGAAGTTTAAACTTCACCTTGAAGCATCTACCAAGAGCAGTATTACTTGTATGGTGCTAGAATAAGAGTAAAGTGTCTGAACAGGGCCTTATTTCAGGTGTCTTCATAACTCTACTTGCTTATCAGATTTTGAGGTGCCAAAACCTTTTCTAACACCAATCCAAACATTATAGATGACTAATAACTATACTAGCTAATGTCAAAACCTGATGATGCAAGTTACCAAAAAACCACGATTGATTGACTCATAGGAAAGAAAAAACATAAGACACTTTCAATTGGCTCTAAACAACAACAAGTTCCCCAATTTAACAAGCCCATTCTTGTTCTAATTGCTAACATAAACTATGACTCACAATCAGCTTATTTGCTGTAGGACATTTTTACATCTGTAGTAGTCAAAGCAGCACCAAAACAGGAGGAGTTTTCTCAGTAAAATACATGCATGAAAAAGAAAAATGGCTCTGTGTTCACATTTAGCATCTTACCTTCTGCAGAAATATGAAGGTCATTTTGTTAGCAATAAAAGGATGACATAACTACTAAACCAGGAAAGTATTATGCTTGCCCTTTACAAAGAAAAACGCATATTTTAAGATTTCCGTATTTAAGACTGAGGGGACAAAGACCAAACAGACAAAGGAGTAAGAGCCTGTGTTGAGCAATAGCAGGCTGCACCTGAATTGATCACAAAATGGCTACAGCTTCCTACAGAAAGCAAACTCAGAGCAGGTTGAAAAGACAGCTTTGGAAAACAATCACATTGCAGGCACACAGATATGCAGTAGGAAAGTAAACTGTATCAGAAGTATTGACCAATTTGCTGACTTGTATCCAAATCATAGAAACAGCAATTAATTTCACACATACTGTTGAATTTATCCCTTTTCAGTTACAGAAGAATCAAAAGAGACACTTACTAAACTGACTCTAGCTAGAGATTCCATTGCCAAACTCAACAAATGTGCCAAGGACAAAACAAAAACTTGTAACAACTTCACCTGAGCCTTGACAAACCATCCAGGAAAAAAAATTTAAAAAAAAAAAAAAAATTAAAATGTACTGCTGTTACATTAACTGTACCTGTTTGTGCTTACAGCAGAGAGCCTGAGGACACCTTTAGCTGAGAAAGTGACACACCTAGGTTCCTTTCAAAAAGGAACTGCATTTAAGTTCTAATGATCTAATTTCTATCCTTGTTTGTAACAATTAAGACAGGAAAATCATAACAAAAGCCAAACATCGTGTGAAAGCTAACAGTGAACAGCTGTAACACTTAAGAAACAAGACTTACTGGATACAACAGTCTCTCAGCCCATATCAGTTCCTTGATTTCTGTTGCTGCTATTGGTCTCCCTTATCAGAGGAAATCTACTACCACATGTGCCTGCTTAGTCCCTTCCCTCTTTACCCACCTGTTAATTATATATTTCCATTCTCTGACAAGTTTTGGATGAAGATATTTGTTATGCTACTTGCAATATCGCGCAGCTCTTGCATCCCTACAGCCTGCTTCTCAGCGGCTCCGCTGTCCTTGCAGCCATTCCTTTGCCTTTCCAGTGACAGTGTGAAAAGAAAAACCAGCACTCCCATGTCTACCTGGTTTGAAGCATCTCTTTATATTTTTTGCATCTTAGACCAGCAGCTTCTATCTGAAATGGGCCTGCCTTCAAAATCAGGAAAGGGCTGTAAGGCTTTACTTCACAGCATACATTTACCAGAAATATAATTTGCTCTGATGATATTGTTACCAGTAAAACGGCTTACTACCACTGTGATTTTTAAAAAAAATCTTAAATTAAGCCAGAAACAGAAATGTCTGATTTGAGCAAAGGCCAAAGATGATAATTTATGCTAGAATAGCTGGTATTAAAGCATGGAATTCTAAGTGTAAAAAGTTGATTTATCACAAAGCTAACTAGATTGACAGCAAGTAAAGTGCATTTGTCACAATTAACCAGTCCTAACTGACCTATACTGAGAGATTAAGAGGGCACCCCTAACCTAGGTAATTTGATAATTTTACTTTTTGCTTCAAATTTGGATGGTGAAGGGTGGTTAATTAAGTAGCCAGATATTACTTTGAGTCTCAATGTATCTACACTATAGCTGGCCTATTCGCAAGAGCTACCACTGCTTCATGTGTCTGCTCCAATTTCTGAGCAGATGCACAAGAAAATATTTTTAATTTTCCTGTTGTCATATATAACACTGAGATGTGACTATAAAATGTACATTGTGCAAAGAGTGATTTGGAATCAAGAGGAACCATGCATTCAACACCATGCAAAGCCCACACAAATACAGGGCACTCAATGTCAATCAGATAGAGGCTTAAAAAAAGCATGAGAAGAAAATGGACTGCTGTAGATAAAATACAGTTCTTGTAAGATAGAATACTCCTTCCAGAGGACTCATAAATGCCAACAGTCTTTAAAGAAGGTGAGAGGCTGTGTTGTTTTTTTCCAAACCTGATTACCAATTTTCCTTTTCATATGGGAAAGCAAAGTGATGGTTACCTCAAATTCCACAGCTTTTTTCTCAATGTTTCCTGAATTCAGAGATTTTTGCTAAAATACCAATGATCTAGTCATTCTTTACATTTGTCATATATACACTAAGTGTATCATTAAGATAATTTAGGAAGATGTACATATCTGGTACATCATGTAGTCTATGATAGTAAAAGTAACAGAACTCCATCCTGTGGACATCATTCTGCAATCTTCAAGAATTTCACTTGTTTCTTAATAAATTGTATTTTCATAATGGAGATTCCTACATTCATTTGCCATAAGCTTTCAACCTCAGAACTAGTTTGTTTATTGTGTGAAGATTAAAAAGAAAAGTAAATATTTCACTTAATTCTGCAGTCCTCACAACTCCTACATTCTGGAAAGAGACTTTAGACTGTTCCCTACTTCTTGCTGTTACGGCATCCTAATCCCTAATCCCTAATTAAATATGTATCAGTGATATAAAAGTTTCTAAATTGAGAGTTGGACTCCCCCATTATGAAAAATAGGCTTTTCAGAGCAATGGAATTCTGCATATAATTGGGAGGCATTACTGATTTTTTAAATTTCACACTGAAAAATATTGCTTCTTCATTATCCACTTGCCTCACCACTGAATTCCAACATTCAACTTTAAAAACAGATTATTCCTGTTATAAAAGCAATTCAAAACTTGAGTTGGTCTGAACAGATTACAGAGAAGCAGTCAGCACAGACAGGGGCTCAGTTGTCTTTTAGTAACCTTATCTTCCCTGAGATCTTCACCTCACACTGGCAATGTTTATCTGTGGCTCTAAGCCTCCCAGAAAGCTGAAATAGACTAAAAGGTAATAGAATTTCCTAAAATGATTTTGTAATATCCATGCATGCCACTGCTTCCCATACCTAAGTTTTCAAAAGCAATTCAAACCTGTAAGTTGCATACAAATTCAGCCTATATATAAATCAGTACCAACACTTTTTGAGGCTGAAGAGAGGCCTATTTGAAAATTTAACTCTGTTATAAAGAATAGACCATTACCTTTACAAATTGATATTATTTCTTTATTTTGTATCATACAGTATAAATTCCTTTGATAGATGTGCCTAGGCTAGTTTTCAAGTTATTTCAACTAAAATTTTATCTGCATCCTTACAGAAAAGATTTTTTCCCTTTAGGGAGATGAAGAAATGCAAAAAACCCCAAATTATTTCTGTTTTCAATAATAAAAACCTGTGCTTTTTTTCACAGGTATTTCTTCATTTTAAGCAGAGCTTAACCTTTGCTTTTGATACATGTGCAATTAAACATTTCACACTGCTTCAGAACCTTCATCTTTCTCCCTTCAAAGTTAATGTACCATCGCTGCTGTTTTAAACTGCAAAATGCGTTTGAGACAAGAACCATCATTAATTTAAGATGCAATACAGAGTCCACTCACTAGATGTTGTGTCCTTCAGTTTTGCTGTATTTAATATTTTAGCACAAGGATACATAACTTTGCATTAATCTTTATTAAACATAACTTGCATTTTTACAGCATTATTCCTGGATTGCTTGGCACAGCAAATGGATCTGCAATATCAACATTTTTAAGAAAGCATAGTAAACGAGATGAGACTCGATTCAACTTCTCAGATCTGCTAATAGTAATAATGGGAGTTGTAAGCCTAACTCAGAGCTTAAGAAATTGAAATTACAACTGACCTCCTTTTGATTGCACCCTTCCAACATTGTTATTTTCCAGTTCTCCTACAATAACTTTTATTATAGTGTTTCATGATACCCCAAATGATATTAAACTTATTAGCAAAGTTTATAGCACTGCAAAGTACTTATTCAGAACTCTGTGTACAGATACTATAAATTAATTGGGCAGTTCATACTAAATTAAAAGCTTTTCTATAACTATTAAGGCTCTGGAGTCATATAACCTTTGGGATACCATATGGTACATCCTCGCTCTCTCTGCCTTTAATGTAATAGACTGGAGTGTGGTAAGTGTGTAGGAACACCACAAAATACTACAGAGAAAGTCAAAACCACCACTCTGGATTGTCAATGCAATTGATTCTGCATAATGACAAGCCAGGGAAGTCCATTTTTTTCAATATATTCTGGATTGTACTTTATCCTTTATTTCTCTCAGGTTGAATGAACACTAACAACTGATACATTTGAAATAACATGAAAGCCATTAATTTTAAACCCATAAAATTAAATATTTTTCAAGTTGACTTACAATGTACACAGATTCCTGACTGGTAGACTCAAAAAGACATGCAAGCTTAGGCTATGGATACTATCCTGCAGCCTATAAGCTTCATCACTGCATCTTATTTAAACAAGTATAGGGACAGAGTCATGACTTAAGCATTTACTGGTGACCCTAATTCTGAGTTTCTTGGTCAAAGTCAACTAATCATATTGTTCATGTATTTATTTATTCAGGAAGTATAGAAGTGTGTCTACATTATTACTACAAAAGTCATTGCATGTGGATGAAACAAACAAAGACGACATTTTGATTTCAGTTAGAATCATGAAGGTCAATGTACAGTCAGGTTCATGGAGCTAGAGATTATAACGTCCCAATTTTTCAGCTTATTGTCATTATAACTTTTCTTTTTAATTATTTACCAAACAAACTTCAAGACACATTAGAATTCATCCACTACAATGCTGTCTGCGCATGGCATGCTTAATACTGTTAGTCCTCCAAATTCTTGTTATGTCAGGTCTGCAAGCCTCCTACTTATGTCAAAGGGAATTTTCTTTTTAAGACATACTACAAAACAACTATTTTACACAGTCAACAAGGTTTCCATCCAGTGCTGATATACTGGTGGTTATTTTTTTTAGTGGTTTAAAGAATTAAAAAATATTCTACAGGCAAGAACCAGAGTCATACACAAGACCCTGGAAACAAGATGAAGTCATGAATTTGCAGCTGTCTAAGCTATTCATCTGGAAGCTCAGTAGAGCTGCAGTTGCTATTTTTTTCTTATTTACATGGGAATGGCCATGGAGTGCAACAAAGAGTCCTTGATATTGGAAAGAAGGTCACAAAATTTGATTCTCTTTGGTTTAAACATATGGAATTTCTATAGAAAGAGTCAGAAGTAACTCTTGCTCTGCAGACATCCGCTGTAGCGTATGTATGTGCCTGTGTTACTATGTTAACATTGCGTTAAGATAATATTTACCAATTAGAATCACAAAAGATAGGCAAAGTAGAAAATAAGTATCAGTATTTTTAACTTGGCCCATTTTTAGACAGTATCTGCTTCTGGGGATACAGCCAAATGCATGGACATGAGTATAGAAAATATATTGTTCTTACAAGTTACACTTTCTAGAAAGATTATTGTCCATCCGGTAACTCAAAACTTAATTTTGGGAGCATGTTCACAGTTCATAGGAGTAAGGAAGAATTATCTTTTATTAGGCTGGTGCTAACTACATTGCAAAAAGCTTTTATACATTTTTATCCATACAAATCAATATATTACCATGTGAAGTGTAAGTTCCTTATCATTTTTTATTGCTCTAGCCATGAAATCTCTTGGAGTATAATGATTTAAAATGAAGCAAACTTCAGATGGACAGGATATGCAATGCATTTCAGAAACTCCTCCAACTCACTTCATATAGTTTTAAAAACCATAATAATGACAGCATAATGACCACACTAAAACATGGGAGTTTTGGTGAAAAAAAGTTTTCAAAATGTTATACACAGCTAGTCTGATCTTGTTACCTTTGCAGATGGGAGTCAGAAAGGCAATATGAGAAAGTAGTAAATACAGTGAGTTACAGCAGAAAGAGGCTGCAGTTACAGAGAAAGGTTTGTTCCCTATCTTAATCTGCTCATACATTTTAAGCAAAATCACTGACAAATGTCTATTTACTTCTATACAGGCATATCCATTGTTATGATCTCTTTATTGCCGTAATGATTATTCTGGTAATTAACACTCATTTATTAACATAAACTACATACTTCCTATGGAGAAACACATACAGATTTCCCTGACATAAACACATACCCAAGTTCAATATCGTTGCCTCACTACAAAATCAAAAATCCATTGCAAAAGTCATTCTTTAATTGCCAACAAAATCTTGTATGTAACAGGTATAGAATGCACAATCATAGAATCATAGAATGGTTTGTGTTGGAAGGGAACTTTAAAGGTCATCTAGTCCAACCCCCCTGCAGTGAGCAGGGACATCTTCAACTAGATCAGGTTGCTCGGAGCCCTGTCTAATCTGACCTTGAATGTTTCCAGGGATGGGGCATCTACCTCCTCTCTGAGCAATCTGTGCCAGTGTTTCACCACCCTCATTGTAAACAATTTCTTTCTTATATCTAGTCTAATTATTGTGGTGTGTTACAGAAAATCTTGAAAACATTAACTGCAAAGATTTGCAAAATACACTGTTTGACATTGTTGTTTGAATTTTCCTGTCTGTAGAATGCTGACTATTCAAGTAGCTCTTTTTCTTCTTATTAAAAATATTTTTTATCCGTAAGTACATTAGGATAGAAAAGCATATGTCTTAATAGTGCCACCTGTTAGAAGAATGTTCCTGGATACATTAGGAAGCTGGGAATTGTCCCTTTCTGGTGGTTGAAACTTCCGTTTTTAACCTTGTGGACTCAATGTGTTACCCACATTTAGAGACATGATATTTTTACATCTAAGCAAGCTGTCACTGGGCTGATTCTTCTCTCCCCTACACTGGGTGGCTGTAACTTGAGATGAAATCCTACCTTCAGTGAAAGAAGGAAGGAGCACTCTAAAAGAAGTTTAATTTTTTTATTGTAATGGCAGCTGTGTGAATCTGTTCCAATGTTTGAACTGTCAGAGGAAGCCCTGGGAGAGAAGGATTAATGGGCAGAAGGCAGGTGAAGCAGTCAAAGGTGCGTAATAAATTAGCGTATCACATGGTTGCACAATTCATCACATAGCTCTCTATTTCATCACATTTATCACCACCACATATGTGCTTGTAGGTATGTAATGCCCATGGCTATATGCATGGTGGCCCAAGGCTGTAATCAACAAAATCAGTGATAAATTGCATAGAATAGACTTCATGTTTCTCATAAAAAATGTTTTAAAAGGTTTCAAGGCATTCAGAATAAACAGCAGTACACAACTTGTTCACTTTGGCTTTATCAAACAGTAAGGCTCAGAGAATAAACCTAAATAACCATTACGGCAGAAGCAGGAATTTTATAACAAATTAAAATCACCCATTTATACTATGCTGGACTTAAAGAAAGGCAATGGCAATTGCTTACCCTACTGATTAATTTTCCACTGTTTTTCCCATCTCTGTACAGATTGTATTTCCGCGATGCAACAAAGTACTGATTGGAGTTACTGGTCTAACCTGTAGGTTTTTATATCTACTCACACAACAAAGTTTTCTCTGCATTAGTGTGGTAATCTGTTATGCAACTGCTGAGAAATCAGTTTGTAGTTTTGAAGATATGTTTATTAGTCTTAAAGTAAAAAGAGTGTGTGCAATTAGTTAAAATGTTGAATGTGGAAGACAGTATTTCCCTAGAGAAGGAAGATCAAAGGGCTGTAACATAAGCAAGAATTTTGATCGAACCTTAGAAGTGTTTGATATTTTAAATAAACAAATATTGACTCCTTGGTTGGGTGATGATACAGTCCTTCATGATGCAAGCCCGGAGAGCTCTTTGCTCATGTTAGCTATGTAAAACCTGCCACTTCCAGTCCTTGCCTGATATTCTGCATGACTTCCACTATCTTCAAGTGGAATCTTAAGATTGAGATTGATTAAATTCTTGTCTGTTTTCTTTTTTTTTTTTCTTTACCTAAATCCAGAAACCTATGTAAACTGACTGCAGTGGAACTACAGCCAGATTGGGACACCAAGAAGAGAAAGGATTTAAGCTGGCAGTACCTGTCATCACTGCAGAATGACAATAGGGGAAGTTGTTGGACAGAAGATTGTTTTTCACTGCTGTATAAAAATGGAATACAGCTGATATAAGCCTCCCAAAGTGTATCTGAGGTTATTTTATTGCTCTTATTATATTCGTTTCCCCAAAGCAAAATGTTGATATAACTCATTTAGGAGTTCTCATTTATTCAGAAATTCTCTTTCAGCGCATTCAGCAAGTGCCATTGCAAGAATGGTGGAAGTTGTAATATATTGTAATATTGGTGGAACTTTCCCCTCCAAATATAAGGAGGGAACAAAAATTACAGTAGAAAAGACAAAGTATCATGGCATGATAAATGTTGTCCTGTCTAACATCCTCTGCTGTGCAGTAATGTATTTATATTTTCAATAAATACAATTGCAGAACAGTTTTCCTTCTATGAAGCTGTCCCTCGACTCTCCCTGATAATGCAGGAGACACTGAGAGATGTCAGAGGGCCAGATTTCTTCAGTGAGCATGATTATAAAATATTTCTTTATCTGCTCATTAGCTTCCTAAAATTTTTTTTTTCTTCCGAACTGTGACTGTCTTGGGTTTTTTCTTACATTCTGGGCAATTAGTGAGAGAATTCTTATAGTGACATTGTCTCTTTCTTTCCTTCAGTCTGTATTATACTAAAAGCACGTTCCTTTTATTCTCTGACTAGTGTGGCTGAAAGAATACAGTCTTTCATGCAGCACCTTCTTGTCTTTTTTCTGTTTCAAAGCTGAAGTAAAGTAGAAGCTTAGCAGGACTACTGACTCTGAGGCTATTCCTGTTAACTGTCTAGGGGGTTTTGTTTGCTTGTTTTGAGCTCAAAGGGGCACTAGAGAAGAAAGTGGAAGGCAGAGGCTTTAAATCCTACTAAGCGAATATAGTACAGCTATATTACTGCTTTACCTGATGTCATCGTGGAATGCCACAGGGGAAGAGGAAGTTCTTTTCCAAGTGCCCCTTCCTGCTTATATTTCATACAAACCTAAACCATTAATTAAGTCTTGCATGAACATCTTTTATTCACAATAATCAAAACCAGAAGATTTATCTCATCCTTGGGTGTAAGCAAAGAAC
This sequence comes from Eurystomus gularis, assembly GCA_013400335.1. Classification (NCBI taxonomy): domain Eukaryota; kingdom Metazoa; phylum Chordata; class Aves; order Coraciiformes; family Coraciidae; genus Eurystomus; species Eurystomus gularis. The sequence continues at coordinate 97,024 of VZZY01001582.1, forward strand.
TCTATCCAAAACAAACAATACAAAAGGGCAAGAACTTTCCATGCAAAGCAGCTTTGGGATCTGCAAGCTGTTCCATAATATGCTGTTGCTAAATAGTGACTTATGTGTCTGTTAGGTAAATATCATACTATCATTCTGATTACGTACTATTAAAATAGAAAACAACAGTTACAACAATAACATTTACGTTTATTTTGGGGAAATACTGTTCTAGTCTTTGTGGTACTGCACGACTTGTTTGCTTTCATTTTATCAGAAGACCACTAACAATAGGAAAAGTATGATAACAAAATTTCTGTAATCTAAGTTTGCTCAGTTAATGTGAAGCCTTCAAAGCTGAGGGATAACTCAAGTTTACTCTGCTTATCTATCAGAATATGTTATTTTACGTGATATAAAAAGAAATTATATAATATCAACTCACAAGCAGTTTCCTTACAATCAAGGGGAAAAAAAGGGCTTTTAAAACTCCTGTAAATAGAAAAATTATTTCCTACTGACATATGAAGGAAGTTGCCTCTTCTCAGCAGGAGATACAGTTTAGAAGAAGAAACAGTTCCAGGTTCATTTTTTAAGGAAGCCATTTAAGTTTCTCTTTATCCTAGCTTTCCTATACTTTGCTGTAATGTCAATGGCATCACATAGTGATGCTTCCTTATGGGAAGACAATTGACATACTTAATGGCTACAGATTTTGATGCCAGGCTAGTGCTGCGTATGGAATAATTGCATCTTTTTCTTTTGATGCTTTCTTCTCAAACAGGATGTCACAAAGGTAGTAGCTTTGTCTGCAAGAATCTTCAAAGCAAGAGGGTTATATTTTCCTTGAAGAAGTGAGGTGAATTTTTGATGCCTTGCATTTGAGGAGTAACAGCTAAACAAAACAGCCCTTTATGATAGTTTTATACAGCAATTCATCATGGGATTGTAAATCACATGTCACTATAACACTCACCAGACCACCAGGAGCTAGGAGCAAATCCACATCCAGTAGGTTTTAAAGCTTGTACTTCCACTGAGGAAGAGAAACTCAAGTTCTTACACCCAAGTGTGTTATCTAAGACTGTCCTAGGATCTGTGAGTTCTTTCAGTAACTGCTAACATGAATAATTTTAAAGTTTAACACTTAAAATTACAAAGCAAATATGCTCCAAGATTTTAATTCAAACAGGTGAGCAGCTTCAAGGCCATTCATCTTTTCAAGCAAACATAGATTATGTGCTTAACATATACATTACATAAAAAATGCCAATTCATGGTCTAAAAGAGAAATGTACATATATATTTTTATTACATGCTTACTGAAAAGACAGTAAGGCCAAACATAACCAAACATCTTCTATAAGCAATCCGATAATTGATGAGGCACATTAATGCTTAATGCTGAAATGACCAATAACTATTGTGATGAATATGAAAGCTTGCATTATATCCTGTATACCTTTTTTTTTTTCTGTTTCATTATGCCTATATTTTGTATTCTTACATTGTGTTTCCTATTGTTATATTGGTTAGATAATAAACAGTTCTTAAAATTCTGTCATTAACCTTTATGGCCTCAAGCATGTTAGCAGGTATATTGAAAGTTTAAAACTTCTTGTCCCTATCCTATTTATTTTATCTTTCTTCTAAATTTAGGATGAAAATATAAAGTAAAAGAAATCTAACTATATCCATTAATATCTTAGCATTATAGATATCAGGAGTACACTAAGATGCCTAGGGAAATGACAAGGGAATTGTAATATCTATTCTGCTTCTGTCATTTTCTTAACTTGACATTGATTCCTCACATCACACTATATCATATGTGTAGTAGTTTAACTTTGGCTGTGGACATTATTACTCTCTTAATATTAAAAAGAAAAACAACCAAACAAAACCAGCAACCAACCCACAACACAAAAGTACACTGACTGCACGCTATATTATGTAGCCTGTATCCAGAAATCCATCAAAACCAAATGCACAATAATTAATACAATAAATCTTTGGGTTCCTGGGATAAACAATTCAAGAGTTAAAATTGTCACAGTAGACAAGAACAAAGAGTCACTACCATCACACTACTTCAATTCTTTTAGTCAATTCCTCTTTCTTCAAACTTCAGGGAAGGGACCTGCTCATTCATGCGTTAAAGAAAACCAAACCAAACCCGCTCCCTAAACCTTTAGGTTTGGAGGCATTTCTTCTTCTATATGGTCGCACTTGACCAACATTAAAAATGAGCAAAATGCACAGGCAATAGAAGATGCATGTCCAGAAGAAAATGAAAAGCTTACTAACTAGGATATTGAAAAACAAAGTGCACACCTTTTTTTCACCACAGCAGTGTTTTCAAGCTCAGCGGCAAAATACACTTCTTAGGCTTGAGAAAACTTGAGTCATTTTGGGAAATTTAGTTCAAGTTTCTTAATATAAAGGAAGGCAGGTTTTTATGCCAATCCTTTTGAACAAAATAGGCTAGCTAGAGAGCTTCACTCCTAACAGATGGAATCCTTTTCCTCACAGATTCAGAAATTCTGGTAAGCTTGAACTCTAGTACTGTGACCACCCATGCTAGATGTAACAGGGAGGCCAGCTGTGTAGATACTTATCTAACAGGACATGAAACAATTTAATCTCCCTTAAAAATTCAATATATAGTCAATATCCCCATAATCTTTGGACTTGGGGATGACAGATCCGTTCAGATTAGCAACTTTTTAAAGTTAAGCATTCAGGAAAGGTTTAATCTCTAGAAACACAGAACATAATAAAGATGTGCATATTTTTTTCATTTAAGATAGCTCTGGATGACAATTAAGAAATTAGTGTTACATCTATATGCAAAATAACCTGAATATTAATGGTACATGTAACTGCTGAATCTGGCCCCTTCTTTACAAAGAATTCAAAGAGATTTTCCTGAACTCACACGGTATGTTCCCTGAGAGAAGATATGCAATTTCAATAAATAACAGGTTTAAGATAGCCACTCACCATTTGGTAACATGGCAGAAATTTTGGCTTCAACTTGCCTTTTCTGTTCCCCTGTTCTTCACGTATCAAATGGAGATAACCCCTTCTTTTGTCTGTCTTAGCTGTCTTATCTGTCTTACCTGTCTGTTAATGACTCTTTCAGAACAGTGTCTGTGTCACATACACCTACAACACCTGCAAATGAGCGTCTACTCTTTGGATGATCTGTAGTTGCCCTGTATCGTAAAATAAGTAATAATAATGAGATCCCATCCTGGTCAACATATAATCTCAGAGAACTAAAACTTTCAGGACACTGCACACTATGAAGTACAAGAAATGTCCAAGAAGCTATTACTTCCAAAAAAGTCTTACATTTGTAATAAAGAAAAGCAATTTTTCTTGACTTTCCTTTTCAAACTAACAATTATTTTTAGCCTAATGCTGGAAGCCCTAAGATTCCCATTTCCTTCAGTGAATTTTAAAATGGGCTCATTATTTGACTGAATAAAGTCAAAGCAATTGTTCACATCAGAAGAATTACTTGCACAGGTTTTAAATCACTGTGCCAAGACCTTAATTTACCCTGTCATTTCACAACTATGTTCATATAACCTGAACAAAGAACAACAAAATGGGCACAAAAATCTTACAGGTCTTCTGCTACTTCCCCATAATTACTATATGACTTATATTTGTCTCTCTCTCTAGATTTTGTTCAGAGACTTCAAAGAAAAAAATATATATATTGTCCATGTTAAAAATTGAAGGTGGAAAGCATCAAGAAATTTCCTGCATTCATTTTTATTTTTCAGCTAGCAACCCTAGAAAGGAGTTGAATGATCTAAGTCTTCACAGAATATCAACAAGAACTTTTATTCTTTAAAATAACCATCTCACAACAAAGTTTTGCTACACTTCTGTTTTGCAGAATTACAGCATATTCACAGTGTACATTAGCCAATGTATCTGATTGGTGTTGGGGAATATGAGCTTCAATAAAATGTGCTGGTATCATGTATTCTTGGTTGCAATTTGAAGGCAGCAAAAAGAATTAATTTGAAATTTTGTCATTGAATATATGATCATTTACTTATCTGAGAATATGGCTAAATAATATGAGGATCCTAGCAATCTTGGCTTTTTTACATTTGTTATCTCCAAAGACTAAAAAAAATAATAAAATTGGCATCAATAGCATTCGGAAAGCGTGAAGGAACTTCTTCGAATTTTGCCTGAACCACTTATTATCCAACATACTGAATATTTACTGTAGTGACTTTCTTTCTTTTCTCCTTTTTTAATGCAATCACAGTTCTATTTTATAGAAATGCAATGGGAAGCTTGAAGAAATAAAGGGAAAAGAGGAAAAAAATATAAAATTACATGATTCTCCTCTGCTCTCTATATTCTAAAACACCTTGTGCTCTGACATTTGAAAAGTTTTGAATGAGGTTTTACCAACAAAATAGTACTGGAAATTAATTTTCTTTACATACTTTCTATTATTGCTATATGTTGGCTATATTTGGCTAACACGTTTGGCTGGCTTATTCACCAAGAATAAGAAAGTTTTCTGCTGACAGCTAGGACTATTGGGTCCAGAAAAATTTGAAAAATGTACTTGGATTTTTATACTCCATCTCTAAGCAGCATCCAGAGAACACCACATTTTTCAGGAAAATACCAGAATACGTACATGTCTCCACAGATATAATAATTCCAAGGGAAAGGTCACTCTATTAACAGTTAGTGTTAAATTAACACTGTGTTGTCGCATAATTAACAACATCACTTTTTCATAGCTATTTTTAAGAATAAAACTTATTGTCATGTAGTTAACAAAGATGCCATCATCTTTTCTATTCCTCTTGCAGTTTTATTTGGAAAGTTAGGCATTACGTTTATGGTTGTCCAAGAGAAACTGAGGGATTTATTCTAGCATAAGTTACCAAAGGTGAATTTGTGTCATAATGGCATGTTTAATTCAGTTATTTAACTTACTGCAGTATAGCTGTTTTATGGCAGAACCAGTTGTGGTGTCTCATGACAAATGCTGATATGATCTTGAAGCATGCCGAAGTTTTGCAACAGAGACCAAGAAATCTAGCTATAAATATATTTTTCAGCTCTTTGTCAAGGAAGTGTACAATAGGGTGTCTATTGTTTCTCCTTGTCATCAACATCATTATTTATACTTGCCAGTGTGTGGCAAGATGTGATTGTCACCTTGCCATCTTTGATTTGAAAGGAAGCGCTTATAAGATAATGATTTTGTCAAGTTCTCATGTGTTGGGCTTGATTCATATTTCCTTTTGCACTCCTCAGTTCTATGACTTCTTAATTCACTGATACAATATTTGAGTTTTGACAAGGGGGTAGCATGGTCATGCCTTGGCCAAGAGCTGGATACAACAGAAAAATGGGCTGAAGGCAGTAAGCCATCACCCACATGACAACACAGCAAGAACCGAGAGTAGTGGGCCTTCATACAGACCACAGTTAAGCAATGGAAAGGGGAATAACATAGGTACAGTGATATCATCACAGATGGGATGGTGTCCTGTGCAAACATTTGGCCGTGAAGAATATTGGCATTAGAGGAGCAGACTGGGGCAACATTGTAGCACTGATGTCCAACTCTGCATAGGAGCAGAGCACTCAGTGGAAACAAGCTTGGCTCTGAAACTTGCTGGAAGGACCATTGCTTTCTATAGAGCTTGACTATCTTGACTCTTGGGATCAGTAATTGGGGTGAACCTCAGATGACAGTGTGTGCATGCATGTGTGTATATGATGTGAAAAGCTTTCCTCGGCATCACCTATCCCTCACTCTTGGTTCACTTCTTAAATAGAACTTAGCAGTGTGACATTGTTTGAAGTTCCTTTTCCCCACCATAATAGAGCCACATGTTGTTTCTTTTTGAAGGCAAGTAACATTTTTTGTGGAACTTTCACAAGAAACTGCAATGCTCACATAACTCAAACAAAACTACCTGAAAGTGATAGTTATGTACTTTACAAGTGACAACCATTTAGAATCTGTCAGTCAGGAAGAAAATTATTGCTCTTTGTGCATAAAATTGCAATTAAATTGTGCTTCTTGTGTTTCAGTTAAAAGACAAGCATTTCTAGATCACAACTCAAAGCATCACAGAATAGACAGCTTTCCAGAGATAAATTCAGATTTTGGTTACATCATTGCAAATTCAGAGCAACTCCATTGAACTGAAAAGCTTTAAAAATGAATTTACAATAACAATGAAACCAAAATGTGTTTCCTTCCTGCTTATTTCTATAAGTATTGGTTCCATATTTAGCGACTATTTACTGCTTTCCTTTAAACAAAATGAAAACCATGTCCAGAAGAAATGTTTTCTTTTGCCATAGATCATTTACTATCATATGACATTCAAAAACAGATAGGCTAAGTGAATGGGCTTCATGGCATGTCATCCAGAGGGACCTGGACAAACTTGAGAAGTGTGCCTATGTGAACCTCATGAAGCTCAACATGGCCAGGTAGAAGCTCAGAGCAATCCTCTGTATCAATACGGGCTAGGGGGTGATGTGACTGAGAGCAGCCCTGTGGGAAAGCCTTGGGGGTACTGGTAGATGAAAAGCTCAACATGAGCCAGCAATGCGTGAGTGCAGCCCAGAAGGCCAACCACATTCTAGGCTGCATCAAGGAAGTGTGGCCAGCAGGTCAAGGGAGGTGCTTCTCCCCATCTACTCTGCTCTGGAAGAACCTCACCTGCAGTACTGTGTCCAGCTCTAGAGTCCTCAGCACAAGAAGGACATGGACCTGTTGGAGTGGGTCCAGAGGAGGGCCATAAAAAGGCTCAGAGGGCTGGAACACCTCTCCTATGAAAACAGGCTGAGAAAGTTGGCATTGTTCAGCCTGGAGAAGAGAAGGATCCAAGGAGACCTTATTGCAGCCTTTCAGTACTTAAAGAGGGCCTATAAGAAAGATAGGGACAGTCTTTTTAGCAGAGTCTGTTGTGACAGGACAAGGGGTAATAGTTTTACACTAAAAGAGAGAAGACTTAGACTAGATATAAGGAAGACATTTTTTACAATGAGGGTGGTGAAACACTGTCACAGGTTGCCCAGAGAGGCGGTAGATGCCCCATCCCTGGGAACATTCAAGGTCAGGCTGGATGGGGCTCTGAGCAACATGAACTAGTTAGAGATGCCGCTGCTCACTGCAGTGGGGGTGGACTAGATGATCTTTAAAAGTCCCTTCCAACCCAAACCATTCTATGACTTATGATGTAATTTTCCTAGCTACACATCTGTATTTTATATGCACTCCAGAAAACACAAATGAAATAAAATCTGTTTAAATTATAGAAAAGGTGGCTAAAATTGTATCTGAAGAGTGTTAAAAATGTTTTTTCACAGACTAGGCAACTAGAAAAATTGTTTTTCATAGCATTCAAACCTCATACTCTAAGACGAAGCGATCGAGTATGAATAAGGAACAAGAGGTCTGTTCTTAGAAGACATTTGAAGAAGGATTAGAGGTTGAACTTTCAAACTGGAGTTAGCAAGACATTCGTTGCTAATGAGAGCTGATACACTGCACCTACAAATATCTGCCTAGAAAACAAGGTAAAATGTGTCTCTGTACTTTTGTGGCTCTCGTGTTGAAAATGCTAGTATATTGTATGTTAATAAAGATATTTCAGGTGTCATTCAGGACATATTAGTAAGATATTACATTCAGGACCCTAGAATATTTTAACAAAGCAATTGCTCTCATCTGAAAAACTGAGTAGGAAAATTAAATAAATTATAGTACTGGTTATGCACTGAAATATTGCTGAAGGGACATGCTTTCTTTTCAATGCACATTATCATATATGCTTTGTGCAGCCTGATACTTCTCAAATGCCATATTATTTTCAGCTCTACTTTATCAAGCTCAGGACCTCAAAGTAAAGCTGCCCACAGAATATCTTATGTGATAAGTCATTGTCCTCCTAAATGTGCCTAAACTCTGGACATCTCGTCCTCCAAGAAGCCATCTCTTACAAATGGTAATGTCTTTTCTTACAGGAAATAAAGATGCCAAAAAAGAAAAGCATTTCATTGTTTTATATGAAAAAGCCTCCTTTTCTTGAATCTTTCTTCTCCTTGCTCCACTGCACTGAAAAAGTATCTTTGAAATAAGCTTATTTTCCATTTCAGGCATTCTCAATTGTATTTTTGAGATATTAGCTTCAAATACTGAAAATTCAATTTGAGTTTTATTGTACATCGATTTTGATTATTTTGATTGACTTTTTAAATTTTAATGGAGTGTTCTATTTTTTCCATTGACTCTTTCTAGAAACCCCCACTTTCTAGAAATCCTTTCTAGTGAGGGAGAGAATTTACACATCCAATTCTCTTTAGGCCATATCATTACTGATTCGAAGGCCAAAAAGACTAATTCAAAACTAGAAAAGCTCTGTGCTGTTGGAACTAGAGTAATTTTGGTACCCAAAGCGCAATTAATGCTATTTTACTTACAGTCTAAAATTAGCAGACATTTTTATTCAGAAAGACCTCACAGCCAATAAAACAGGGCTGAAGGGAGCCCACCTCAAGGAAAGTTATGAAAATAAGTAAGTGCCTCAACTGCACATGACCAGTGTATGATCTGCAGTAGCTGATCCTGCTTTGAGCAGGGGAATTGAACAAGATGACTTCCAGAGGTCCCTGACAACTTAAAGAATTCTGTGATTCTGTGCCACCATTATAACTATGGGCAAAGGACTAGAAAGGGTATCACACAGCTTACAAAATACCAGCTTTAAACAGGGCGAAATTATTAATAAAATACTATGACAATCAGTGCTGGAACAACCACTCAGCTATCAGAATGAACACGAAATACAGTGATTTTTGCTAATGACAAAAATGAGAACCAATATAATCCTGACAGAGTTTGTTGGATCAAGTTCATAGACAGACAATGGATATTCAGCAAAGAAAGACTGAAATAATAAGAGTTATCTTAACCTTCTAAAGCAGTAGGACCTGCAACTATTGTGCTGCTCTACTTCTAAATGTAGACATAGCCTGCAATGAAAGGGAACATAGCACTAGTTGACCCAGGAGCCAACGTCTGTGTTTGATTCCAACAATCTATCTACAATGGAACTCAGACCTTTGCCTATAAAACTTCTTTTTATCTATAAAACCTGTGTTTTATAAAGCTCACAGAATATGAAGTTGTGAATTATAGCCTATGCAAATCATATTATTGACAAAAAGCCATTATTAAAATAGACAAGATGTATATGAGGAATAGCTAATCTCATACTAGGACTCCAGGATTTTAGCTATTTGAAAAGAGATAAGAAATAGAAAGAAAAAGGAAAGCATGCATAGAAATAACATATTTGTTATTGAGGAAGAAAGAGTAGTAACTACATAGTTATTTAACCTATTGATATAATCCAAATAAGAAGTAATGGATATAAGTAAAAAGGACTCGGCAATAATGGAGTGGATAGTGAGAAGAATCTCTTAGATAAAGAGTACTTTTTTAAGATGTAAAGGTACAGTAGAGTAAGCCTGAAAAGCTCTTTGGAGGCATACTTCAGGTATGTCCTCAATAGTTCTGAAAATTCTAAATTTCTGTTAACAATTCTAAAAACTTTTAACAACGTTCTTTGCAGTTTTCTCACCTACATAAAAAGCACCAGCATAAGGAAAAGAACCATTGATAAAGAAGCTATCAACTAAATATATCACAAGTATTTATTCACTCTCGCTTCAACTTATTCTAGTTCAGTTAACTTATTAGTTATACTTAGTGTATTATTTATACCTAAATCATCTGGTGTACTATTTACTCTCTGTTAAAATAAAGATTTCCCCCTTACATTAGCTGCTATCAGGTTCAATGGGGTTTGTAGCAACTACTCTGAACAACAAAGGGAGCACCCACTAGCAAAACAGCCAATTAATATTCCAAGAATTCCAGAGGAGGTTTAATGTTTGACCATTATAACTCTGGAGTGACACGTTCAGTTTAGACAGATTAATTAAAATATCCAGGTATGTATTGCTATCATATTGAATTTACATCTTTTTATACTAAGTTGGCATTAGTTTGATAAAATGATGTAGTAATCCCAAGAGGTGTTAATTAGGTGTGAATAAATGCCATAATGAACTTTTCAGGGAAGCTCAATAGGACATTTTCCTCTAAAAAGAAATATTGTCAGTGTCAACATAAATATTGCGTCTTACAGAAAAACACACTAAAATCCCAATTTCATTTTCAGAGACACATAGGATAATGACTTCAAGAAACAAGGACCAATCAGTTTCCTGGGGTGCATTAACTACTTGGTTTTCTATATTTGGCAAAAAGTGTTATTCCTTCAAGCTACAATAATTATGCTATCAGGCTATACATATCATTATAGCTGGTAGCATATGTATCTGGTCAGTTACCATAACAGCCAAGTATTTATCTTGCAAAATTATTAATTTTGCATTACGTCTTCAAAAAAAAATATAAGAAGCTATTTCAAGTATACCGTTTTAGTGAAGATCTTTTTAACGTATTCTTTTCTAAGCAGTAAAAGAAGACAATTTCTTTCTGGTACATCAGATATCTACAAAGTAGAAATCTATGTTGTGCTTATGTACTGAATTGTACCTAGTTCTAATACAGATTTCCATAGCTCCAGCAAGACATGCAAAAGACTACATGAGCTACTTGAGCTCCATCAGCAAAAAATAATCCCATGAAATACAGCTGTAATAACTGGCACCTTCCATTGTAAGTGATCCCCTCTCTGGGGCTATATAAGAATTTCAGTATCTGGCACTCAACTAGAAAATGTCCATCAAATATAACATAGACATTCACACATAATATGTATTTTACATTTGGGATGAGTTTTGTGCTCATGAAAATAAAGGACTGGCAACACTATTTAGAGCCAAGCATAATGCACACAGGCACTCCACAAACTTCCCCACACAACTTTGCCAGTGAGTGACAGTCTTGACCTACAACCCTTCTGCTCCTCCAGTTCTTGGCCTTTCTTGACTAGAGACTGCCAAGTGTGTTGAACTGAGCCAAACTGTGTGATGTGAACAAATATCCACTGGGCACAGTGATATACTTTCAGCATGTTAAATATTATTTGTGGTATAGTAACGGTTAGAGCTATGAGAGTCAGTAAAATCCCATTTGGCAAGCCAGCTCTTTTACAGCCTTCTTAAATTAATTAAAAAAAAAAATCCTCTGAAAACTCCTGCCTAAAAGAGGGTTAGTTAAAGGTACTATTTAATACTACACTTTGTTTACAAATGCCTGTTTGTACTCTACTGCTGAATCCAGCTGATGTTCACATTTATGAGCTTCTCCAAGAGGCATATACATTAACTGAAAGCTGATTTGTGGCTATTTTATTGGAGAAGACTGGATGAAGCAGAGTATCTTGACATATAGATTGCATTAGAACACAGACATTTTGGACAGACTTGTCATTTCAACATTTGTTTGCTTGGCTGCTTCCACTTTGGCTCTCTGAGAGGGTCCCTCTCCACAGCCACCTATAAACAGTGCAGAAATAAGAACATTTTTTAAATGACAGGTCTAAGGAATAACAGTGCTCTGAATTAAATGTTTGCATTTTTAAGACTGAATTTAGCAGCAAGAGGCTTTCTTACCTAGGTTCTTTCCACCGAACTCCCCTCCACTCCAAAAGTCTAGGTCAATAATAAGCAGGCTTCTTTAGGCAGCAATAATATGAATCTTCAGGTTGCAGATGCTGCATAACTGAAGGGAAACCCAAATGCAAGTTATTGTATTAATAACTTGAGTTCAAGCAACATTTTAAAGTACCACTTATTTCACATACCTTAAGTAACAGAAGCTCTTTTTTCTTCACTATAGACTTCAAACACTCCAGACATGCTGCTACATCCAAAGTGGTGTTCAGTTACCCAGTCTGGCAATTCACATGAATGTCTAAATCCTAGGTTGTTGTCTGGGTTTTTTTACAGTCTAGAAATTACATGGTAAAGAAATTACATGGTAAAGAATTATCTCATGAATTTTCTGGTACATCTTCATCAGATTCAACCACCTTTTTTTTAAACTACCATACAGAAAGAGTTTCCACTGATGAGGAAAAATTAGGAACGTGATTCAAAACTAAATTGGAGAGATTCCCAACTGACCTCAATGGACCTTTGAACAAATCAAGACAAAAAAACCCCAAAGTTAAAAATTTATTAAAAAGGTTAATGTGATTCTTCTGTCCCCTACTGCTGAACCAATCATTGTGCATGAAGTAACATGTAGACCTGAAAGAAAACATACAAATAAACACATCTCCATTACAAAATCTTATTTATAACAATCAAAATACTTTTGGAGAATAGAACTGACCTGACAAAACTTTCAGAACAAACTAGAAAAGCTCTAAAATGAATAGCTTTTCACAATTCTTAATATTTGACATGGGAAAGCAATTCTATTTTATCATTAACAGTAATAATTTCATAAAGTAATTGAAATGATGCAATCCTAGGAAAGTAATTATTACAATTTTTAAATGTTATATTACCATCTCAAAGATGTTGTGTCTTCATTTGTATTTTCCTCAATTTTACAAAAATAATTAATGTCTCTAGTTGTGTTCATAATGATTTAATCAATGAGAGCTTAGAGTGCCCAGTGTAAATCATATGCTGTGCAGCTTTTCTAAGAGTATGGACTTGAATAGGTAATAGCGGAAGTAATTATAGCTTTCAACACTGGTAGCTCTTGGCCTTCACACTTGGAGTGGATATTGGCCAACTAGCTATAGCACAAGTATGATACCACTTTGCTAAAGGAAATAACCCTTTTGAGATTCAAACTTCATTCTAGTTCCATTTTGTACAATTTATTAGGTGAGAACAGCTTTTGTATTGTAGGCCTTAGCAACTTCAGTGACAGATTTAATTTCCAGTTATCTCTGCTACAACAGTAAATAAATCTCTCAACTGACAGTGTTCCTTGATGCTTATACTTTGTCTTAAAATGAGACATATTCCACCATAACTGCTCATTGGCCATTCAACTTTAATTGACCAATTTTTAGGCAGTTATCAGTTGGCTATTTTCCCTAGAGGAGATAACGCTCCTGACAGTCAAATACCTTTACCTTCCCTGCCATCAAGTAGTAAAATTATGTATTTGTGAAACTTTATAAAACACTTCCTCTATAATCTGAAACACTGAATTGATGCAAAAAAGAACAGTCTCCTGAGACTGGGCAGTGTATTTCTTCGTTGAATCATCAAGGAGTTTACAGCAAAGTAAAAATGGGCATCTGGAAAAGGAAGCAAGTATTTTCCCTTATTTTAATACCACAAAATAAAATAAAATTTTAAAACCTCAGGCATCTTTTATAAATCCCCAGCAATATTCAGGAGTACCTAAAATCCAAATACAAGAGGACAACTTACTAACATGACAATAAATAAAGTGAAAAATAGAAACTAAGCATTAAACTCAGCTCATTATTTTCAATCCAGCAAGATTTTTACCTTTTTTTTTTTTTTTAATGGTTGCCAAAGCATTTTTAGGAAGATATCTTTAATGGAATTCTGCAGTCCTAAAAAATAGTTTAAATCTGTGTCAAAAAGTAGTGAAATGTGTATGCTTGATATTAACAACAACAACAAAATGTAACAGAAATAGATTTCATTTTTAATCCACTGCCAAAATCCATCTGACAAACACTTGGCCTTTGGCCAGTCACAGTTGAGGCTGACATGAAGATTTGTCAAACTAGGTTAACATTACTACTGAATTAGTACATGAATTTTATTCTTTATTTTTGGATGTTGGCAAGGAGACAGTAAAATTCCTACTAGGGGTGCTAACATTTTGGAGACTAGCAGTAATGTATTGGTTAATGCTTTATGGAATGAAAAGTAGATGGAAACAAAACACTATGTCAACAGATAGGCATCTTTACCAAAGTAAAGAATAACTATTTAGTGCGATACTAAAACATGTATAGATATTCCTAGACTTACATGCACACATATATTTTAAGTACTGCTGTCTGCCATTAAGTGGTAACGACTCATAATTTTAAGTTAAACATGCACTCTCCAGCCTTCATTAGATCCTATTTCGTATATTGCACCTTATAACTTCAGCAATGTGAAACAACAGAACATAATAAACTACACATTTTCTTACATTATGCCTGATCTTGAAGAACGGCACTCTTTATGCTATATACTGTAACAGCAGAACAGAAGATTAAACAGGCCATTTGGCTCTTTGAGTCCAGTGCCTAATCCCTGCAGTCAATGTATCATAAAATCTTTTTTGATATTTTGGATGTTAGTACTCTTTTTAGAAAGTTCTAACAGAACTTCACTGCTCTGGTGGTTCCTGTAGTTTTCAAACTGAATTTTCACTTGACCACATTGTAGTCATGCCCAGCAACACCCTTAGAGTGTTGTAACTGCAACTTAGAGTTTTCTTTCCTTTTCCTTGTTTCTTCTTCTCGCTCCCCTCTCTTGTACCCCTTTCCTTTGAATTTCCTCATCCAAGGAGCATATGGTTTTACTAAACTATACAATTGCATCTGTTGTTGTTAAGTGACTGTTATTAGTTAGAGGGCAGTGAGTGATCAAATATACCAAAGTTCAAATCAAGAGAGAATAGAATGTTTAGCAGGGCTATTCCTCAATTTGGGAGCTCATGTTTTTCCAGAAAGGACCAGTTTACTTACTCTACACAACCAACCACTTTCTCTCCCTGTTGTTGCAGTCAGCATCAAATTCCCTTTGATTTCAAAACAAATAATATTAAGGTCTCAATTCAGCTTGAGGTTTTTTTGTTAATTTCTTTTGGTTGTTGTTTGCTTTTCCTAGTAGAATTTCAAATGCATGTGAAATGTTTTATTTTACTATCATAAAACTAAGAGGTTTATAATGCTGTTGTTTACTGTATTTTATTAATCTTCATGCATACTGAATATAAAAGATGAGAACAGATTTGAAAGACATGAATTTGAGAAGAAAGGTAACACCTTGATGCTGTAAATTGTTGTATATTGACTTTCTCTACATATGAGCAGTACCAACAAAGTGGTTGGACTTCTAATACTCATGCAGAACTATACACAAAAGTCAAAGTGAAACTGGAGTTCTGTAGATGAGTGAAAGACATGGTTTGAGTAGTGAGCTCATAGTAGAAACAGCTGAGCATCTCTGCATATGGAAACTGGTTGTAGTTATAAACAATATGACTTTGGAAAACTTTTTTGTTGTGGTTCTTCAATATTTTAGTTTTCAACTGAAACTTGTTTCATTAAAGTGAGGGATGCCTACTCAAGGGCTGCCTATATAATCTTTGTTACTACTTCAGATGGAGATCTGGTTTATGTGTGTGAAATCTGCAAAGAAGGTTGATTTTATTTACTGAACCATATGTTTTTCTACATCCTGATCAGAATTTATGATGGCATTGTTTTTCTTTAAGTTGACAACTACAGTACATTTCAAGTTAGCTGATTTCCACTGAAAATTGTAGTCACTAACGAAGTGACATTTTGTAAATTTTCAGGCAATTACATTTTTCAGTTTTGGTGATAGAGTTCTATTGCAAGGATTTGTTTGTTGATTTGTTGCTTTTTTTTTTTCTTCTCTCCACAAATTGACAAAATTCTTTGAAGGTTTTATTTCCTGCTGCCACAAATTAATTACATTGTGTAGGATCTAGAAATCAAGACCTCTGTATCTGAAAAAGTTTATTGCATTAATAGAAATAGCAAAAATACACATTTGGCCCAATTTACAAATACTTGCCAAGCACCCTTTATTTGCCTGAATACTCTAAAATTGGAAACATGTCACATCACTATTCCTGAAGAATATTAGCTTAATTACACTAGCATAGCATTTCCTGAAAAGTAAGGCATGCCTATACAATGTGGAACAAGAAATCTATCCAGCTATGCAAAAAGATTGGCTTCTCATTCACTTAATGTGAATTTGCTTAAGTCCCTGGATTAGTTGTTTGAACCACTAACTCACTACACAAGGAACATCTGCATTCCATAAGACTCCAATTTCAAATCTTGATTGTGTAGTTGCAGCTCTACAACTTTATTAGATGAATCAGGGGTATTTTATGGTGTACACTACTGAAAGATCTCAGATATAGTCTTTAGATCAACACACGCAGGCACATTCTGGCTCAGATTTGCATGGACATTGCAAACTCTGTATTTTTAAGTATAGAGTATTCTGAGTATGACTCTTTTGAGAGGCTCTTCACTGCTTCTTTTATCTCATGTATCTTATACTATGTACTGGCATATGTATATGTACTGACATACAGTATATATAATGTTGTAGAAAACAAAAATTATTAAACATGCAATTGGCATCCTTCAAATCTAACATATTTCACCTGGAATAGCAATATCACAATAAATGCATATTTCACACAAAATACTTTAGCATTTACAGGATAAATGGGAAAGTTGTTATTAAAAGCCAGCGTATAAAGCCTCTCCTATCTCATTTCCTTGTGCTTTTCAAGACTGTCATGTTGGTTAACAACTAAATACATTCTTTAGTAAATAAATTGTATTCTCAAATGTATTCTTCAGTTTTATTGGCCATGTGACACATGAATCTCATGAACAAGGAGGGAAAAGAAAATGTGTCAGATCTATTGATAAGCCCAACGCTTACTTTCCTGTTGCTCTGGCAAGCTAAGCTTCTTCTCAGATGTCCAACCTGATAGGAGCTACCATAAAAGGGGGTCATCATTAGAAGTACTTTACAATGAACAGATATTTTATCTTTGCAAATAATATTTGGCCAATATTAGTGTTCTGGGCCTGGCTGGGAGGGAGTTAGCTTCATAGCAGTGCTATGGTGCCATGCTTTGTATGTGTGATTAAAAAAGCACTAACAATGCTCCAATATTCAGCCATTGCTGAACAACGCTTGCACAGTGTCAGCACATTCCCTCTTTCTCCCCACTGCCAGCAAGTAGGCTGCAGGTGGGCAAGAGATAGGAGGTGACATAGGTGGAATAGCTGCCTCAAACTGACCAAAGGCATATTCCATAGTGTATGAAATTGTGCTCAGTAATAAAAGCTCAGGGAAAGGAGGAGGAAGGAGGAATATTTGTGGTTACCATGTTTGTCTATGCAAACAACAATTACACATGCTTAGGCTCTGCTTTCCAGGAAGTGGCTAAACTTCTGCCTGCCTATGGGTAGTAGTAAATGCATCTCTCCTTCTTTTGCTTATATGCACAGCTTTTACTTTCCCTATTAAACTGCCATTACCTTGACCCACGTGTATTCACATCTTCCTTCTATTTTGTCCCACTACCATGGGAGAAGAGAGTGAGCGATCAACTGGGTGGGCATTTGGCTGCTAGCCAAGGCTAAGCCACAACATCTAGAAAATCAGGAATGCTGATCTGTATTAATTTATGTTAGTGGTCAAATGATGCAAGTCAGTTACCAAAAAAAGGTCTAGATTAACTGTATGGAAAATAAGAAAAAGTTCCATCAAAAAAAATTTTGGCTGAGGAGGTAAGAGGTTAATAACAAATCTCCAGGCTGAGAAGTCCAGTTCTTTTACTTCTCTCCAAAGCTACAAAACGGACTAGGAACAAACAGGGACAGACCATGTCAAATATTTAAAAGCCATTCTCTAAAAAAGAAGCAGCAGACTGAAGGTATGCATGCTGGCACAAGGATAAGTTCCAGTGGCAGAATTTTTAAAGAAACAGACAATAAAGGATGTGTTAAGTTTCAGGTAATGTGTTTTCTTGTGTACCCACTTCCTTAGATTAGGTTGTATCCCTCCTATTAAACACTTCTCTGATTCAGAAAATTCTCAATCACTTAAAAAAGCTATTTACAGGTTCTCAAAGGTATATTGCATTGAGCAGTGGAGTAATTATGATAAATGTACATATTAATATAGTAGGCAAAATGTCTAAATATGAGAACTGTGAGCTTCCACAGCTGAGCAAAAGACATTTTGACAAAAGCCATTTCACCTACCGGCAGTGCAGTATGAGTTCACATGAGTTAACACAGGAGACAACTACCCCTAACTCTGTCATCAATGAAACATCCATATTCTTCCAATTGCAAAGGATTATGTATTAAATTAACATAAATGTCTTTTTTATATAACACACTCCTAATGACTGCAGGTCCCACACTAATATCCTGTGTAACAACTTTAAGTTTTACTTTCCACACTGTATATCTCACTGTATTATTTCTCAGAGATGCACTTTTGGTATGCTACCTTGTAGCATAAGAAACAAAAGGTTCTTTGGCCTATGACCAGAACTTGACATGATACAATGCAGAAGACTTGTAAAAGCCACATAAAATGCTTAGAAAATACTTCTGGAAAATGAAGGCATACAAAATCTGGTTATGATTATTTTCCCACTGGAATGTTATGTGTCCATGGCAGGTATGTTGCATAGAAAGGCATAGATAGAAAACCAATTTTCACTGCTTTTCCTCTTGAAAACATACTTAAAATAGCACAGTAGCAAGAAAAATATTGATAAAAGGGAACAACCGTGTGTTAAATAAGTTCCTCAGCAAAAACATACTTAATAGATTTCAACTGATTATTTGTGGTGTTCATTTAAATGGTGGGTTATTATGAAATGCACATGGATGTGCTGCACTAAGCCCACTCTATTCTTTACAAACACATTTAAAACTTTATTGGCTGATAGGGTAGGAGAGATTTCTTTTGATTTTTGTTTCTGCTATTTCCATATGTTGAACATATGGTATATCTCTCCCAAGCACAGTTGACACTAGAAATCAATAAAACCTACTCTCACTTATGTCCAAGCATCATGTGTGAATGGCTTTAACTGTACTTTTATTAATTCAAATGCTATGATCAGCTTCCGATCAATAAAGAGCAAGTCATGAGACTCACAAATCCTATCTGTCACAACCCATTATTGGCTAGAGTTGGAGAATATGTCATCATCTTTGTTCCTCCAGGCTAGTGGAATTCATTAAACACAAAGTAACCAGGCTAGTTCAGAAAGTTACTTCAAACTTTTTTTTTCCTTGACCTTTTGCTAAAATATTTCAGTGCAATGTTTCATATACAACAAATAATTATTATGCAATTCCATAAAGCTTAATTTACCAACAAGTTACCCAATTTTAGAACAGATTTACCTTCCTAATGATGAAGGTACTTTGGCATGAAACTGACCATGAGCTTAGTAGTTTTCCAACTTCAGCAAGATGCAATTTTTCCAAGTTGACTCCTTTAAGTTTACCTTCCCTCTCTTTAATTCTGATATCCTAATCCAAGATAAAGCAACAAATAGTTATCAGATAATTATTTTCTTGTTACTTAAAGTTACCCAGAGGTTAGAGATAAAAAGCCATAGTGTAACGTTTATCATAAGAGATGTAAATACTTAGTTTGCATTCTAGTTCACATGCTTGCAACTTGACCAGCATTTCTCACCAAATTCCTCTCTGCAACAATAGTCTCTTTGAAAGTGAGCATGTTATATATATATTGTAACAAGATCATTCTATTCCAAACAAATGTTCTATATTTTGAGGAGTCTGAAGATTTGTCCTTCTATTTATTATCTATATTTCCTCTTCAACTGTATTTAATTCATCTTTGCAGCTACCAAACCCCAGCATACTGCATCACATTCTTACTTGGAACCTCATTTTGTCTTTATTCTTGGCTTGCTGGCTGTATTTGCCACTTCCTCAAGAGTAAATAATTTTCAGCTAAACCTTTTGCAACTATATATAATTTTGACAACTGAAAATGACTAAGATACCTCTTACTTTACCGAATGGTTTTAACACTTCTCTCCTTCCTTATGGAAGTTCAGAATGAAGCTGATTCTTAATGACATTTTACAAGCAGTATGACACAATGGTCCCTGGCAGGTGTGTAACTCTACATGCACTTCACCCACTTAAATTTGCCAGTACCCACTTTGCTCATTGAACAATATTCCAACCAAGTTTCCTCCCTGTTTTATTTTCTGAAACAGCTGGAAAGACTACACAATCATTTCACATTTTAGTTCTATTTCAAATTGTCAAGGTCTAAGTTTAGGCCTAGAAACTGTTCAGTGATTTTAAAGCCTTTTGGGTAGGATGTAGTGCTGATTGAAAACATTGACTATGTTCCAACTCAGAACAAAATAATATGGCTAGTGCTTTGCAGAATTGGTGACAAGATGCAATGTTACTTAAAAATATTTGTTATTTAGATAACTTTCTGCTAGAACAATGTTGAATACCATTAATCTCATAACAATGAGATTTTATTTTATATTTTATATCTTCACCAATCCTCTGAAGATAAGTGCATTTTAAAAAGTAACAATTAAAAAAAAATTGTAATAATCTGTCACCTCATATCCAGAAACGTTTCAGGGAATATTAAGATTACCAGCATAACACTGAATTGCATACATCCAGAACATGAAGGTGAATAAAATGTGCAAGTCAGTGGACTGGCAAGCACTATTAAAGCAAGACAGACAACATACATATTTTCATGCAACCCATGAATACAGAAATGGCCAAGACTCTCTGATAAATCCTCCTCTCAGTTTTGGAATTTTTCTGCATTGGATAGAACTTAATCACTGAAAAGGCAAAGATTCATATTTACTATTTTAAATCCTGAGGTTTCACTACTCTCCTTTTTACTTTAATATAATATAGTTTGGTCTTCTGAAAGTTGCCAGGTGGTTTTTACTTGGAAGTTTATTTTTTTACTATTACTGTAACCAACATTGCCAGGCACTTTACAACTACACCGACATTCTGTACAAAGCAAAGAAGGCTTCTCCACATTCTTTTTTCAGTTTTTGGTAGGTGGAGGGAACAGATGACAACAACACAGAAATATCTCTTTCAATTTTGTTTTACCAGCTTTCTAAATAAAACTTTATGATCTATTACATCATCTTGGATATGACCTCATCTCTAGACTAATATCAGTAAAGAGGAAATATGATTCCTCCAGATATCCTAAAAACTAGGGAAAATCCAGAACCCTCATTTTCTGCACAGTTGATAACAAATGACATTTGCAGAACCTGTAAGAGGAAGCCAACCCTTCCCACACAGCTTTGATGAGGTCCTGCACCCGGGTCAAGAATAAAGACTTGAGGGTGCTGGCTGATGAAAAACTCAAAGTGAAAAAGCAGTGTACAGGTGCAGCCCAGAAAACCAACCGTATCATGGGCTGCATCAAAAGAAGCGTGGCCAGCAAGTCAAGGGAGCTGATTCTGCCCCTCTACTCTGCTCTCATGAGACCCCACCTGGAGTACTCTGTCCAGATCTGGAGCCCCCAACACAAGAAGGACATGAACCTGTTGAAGCCAGTCCAGAGGAGGGCCATGATGATGATCAGAGGGCTGGGACACCTCTCCTATGAGGAAAGACTGAGAGAGTTGGGCTTGTTCAGCCTGGAGAAGAGAAGGCTCCAGGGAGACCTTATTGCAGTGTTCCAGTATCTGAAGGGGGCCTGCAAGAAGGCTGGGGAGGGACTTTTTACAAACACCTGTAGGGATCGTACTAGAGGTAATGGTTTGAAACTGGAAGAGGGTAGATTTAGACTGGAAATTAGGAGGAAATTCTTCACTGTGAGGATGGTGAGATAGTGGAACAGGTTGCCCAGGGAAGTTGTGGATTCTCCATTCGTTGTGGTGTTCAAGGCCAGGATGGATGGGACCTTGTGCAACCTGGTCTAGTGGGAGATATCTCTGCCATAGGAGGGCAGTTGGAACTAGATGGTCTTTAACGTCCCTTCCCACCAAAACTATTCTATGATTCTATTCCATGAGATTCTGCCACTTCCCTTAATCTGAGAGATGATAGCTGTCCCATCAAGTAGGGCTTACAGCAAATATTATAGCAAAACTAGCCTGTGCTTTATCTGAAGGATCATGCACATAAAGAAAACAAAAAAAAAATGCTTGTAAACAAAGACCTAACCTCCCAAGAACAGTATTACTGTATTAGGTCAAATAAAGAGCAAATCTTTTATTAAGAATGCATCAAATTACAATCAAATTATCACAATTAGACATTTCATGTGTTTTCCTAAAACAAACCAAATAGAAGCACTTACTATCTGATGTAAAGTTATCACTTTGCCACACTTTTTCTGTCACACTTATAAAAAGGGAGGAAAACTCAAAAACAAATTGCTGAATTACTAGAAAGCCAACAAAATATTCCATATCTGGAAGAAGGTGTAATGAAACATCATGATACAGTATATGGTTTATTTTCATAAAACAATATAGACCATAATAAAGTTCTTTGGAACTGTCTCTCTACCTTCATTTTAAAACTGAGAGGAAAAGTTCAACAAAGGATCTCCCCAAAGGTCCAGCTACATTACTCAGTATGCTGAAATCACAGTTTTCACCATAATAAAAAAAATTCCTTCTCAATATCATTCAATCATTCCGTTCATATTCCTCCCAAACACAGAATGTTTTTGGACTGTGAGAGAAACTCAGCTATGTAAAATCTTCTTTTGTGTCTATCATGAGTAGTACAGTAAGATCATGAGCCAAATAGATGCTGAAATGTTATTTTAGTAGGCTGTAGGAAATCTGTAAGTTTATCACTGGTATTAAACACAGTCCAGTGCTGTTTTTTTTCAAGACTGCTCAGCACATCACACTGTTGTGTTACAACTTTGGTAGACTGCTGAATCTGAAAAGTCTGTATTTTTGAAGTAATTTCTGGCCCTGCAGAAGTGACCCCTTGTCACTTTCAACTCAGCTGGCCTTTCCTATAACATCCAAAAAGACAGTTTAGCACTCTGAAAGCACTTACCACAAACACTGCCCTATGGTAAACCTTTTGTCTTTGCATGCTATTATTCAGTTTACCTTCCAGCTGAGCAGTATTTTTCAACAGAGTCTAATTCTAAACAAGTGCTGTACATGTGCAGTGCAGCATTTGCCTTCCATTTCCCTACCTAGTTCATCAACTCACAATGTGATGGTCATTTTCAAACTAAAGTTTCCATCTGTGACTGCTGCCTTGCATTTAATTTAAAAAGCTTTACAGTCATTGCAGTTGCTAGTTGCTATTTCTCCACTTTTGTGCTGATAAAGGTATTACATTTCTTAAACAGTTTATCAGCGATTTTCTTTTAAGTAAAATAACCAGGTTTTGGATCATTAGGAGAGCTTCCAAACTTGAGCCTCCTTTGCATTCTAGTGCAGCAGAATGCTTTTCTCAGCAGTGAACACTTTCACACGCTACATTCTAGCCTCTGAACAACTTTAAGGCAACAGGGCCAAATCCTGAGCTGGTATGAATTACATAGCCTCTTTCTGAGGCCAATGGAGCACAATAACCTCAGCTGAGAGAGTAATTTAAATTTTCGGAAACCATCTTGCTCAGATTAAAGTAAACTCTAAGAAGTAATGCAAACCATGATTTAAAGCATGCCCACATGTTAAAATGTAAATTGTAGTCACTGCGATTAATACAGTGGTACTGAAATGCATTTTCAAAGTTAGCGAAGGAGCTGTGGAACAACTCTAAAAATATCAGCCAATGTGAGAAATAAAGAAGTCAGGAAGGGTCAGTATCATGTCAAGTGGGCTAACTTGGAAGCTCCAGCAACAATCTTCAGGGTGCTTATATGAACCAAATGTTCCTGTGACAATCCTTTAATGAATTGGAAAAGAAATATAGCCTATACTCATTTTGTTAGTCTGATTCTACTTCAGGTCTTGACCAGACTTTTATCTGATATGTGCCTGCAACTTCAAACAAATTAATAAATCCAAATTATCTTAGGAAACTCTTAATAGACAGCCTTTTTCCTGAGGACAAAAGAAAAAAAAAAAAAAAGTTGATGCAACATGGATAGCTTCCAAACTCCTAATTATAGCTTGCAAGTTTCTTCAAGACAACTTTGTGTTGCCATATAGCATGTTATAAAATCCAGAGAAATGGCAAACTGCTACGAGAACACAGAATAATTTTATGTGAATATACAGTAAAATAAAATGCATTTAACAACTTGGTATATGTTTTCAGGTTTCACTGAATGGAGTAGTTTAATCAAAATTCATCTGGACATTAAAGGCCTGTTTCTCCTCTCACATCACTTTTACACTCACATAACTCAATCAAGTTCAATGAAGTTATTTCAGATTTACAATATAGCATCTGAGAAGGATCAGAGCTTTAATGTATCTACCATCACAATACAAATAAGCATATGAATCCTCACTGTGAATCAGAAATATTTTCAAACACATAGGGAGCTTAGTACAGGAATAGCATCATGGTAAGCCTTTGGAGTTTGGGAAGGTTTAGTGTTTACATTCTTTTTTTAAAAACAAAACAAAACAAAACCAAACCAAAATAACAACAAAAACTCACAAAATTCTGCAATGCTCTACATAGTTGTAATAACCTTCCTGGATTACTTCTTGGTATGCAATTTTAACATCCTTGTCTTTGACAAGGTCAGGTCTGCTTTCTCTTTTAGACAGCTCAAAAGACTCAAGTTATAGCTAATTGCTTTGATTATTTGTTCTGTAACCTCTAATTCCACATGATCTTTTCCAAGCCCATTTTCAATTTAATGAGCCAAACTAGTAAAGCTTATACTGGACTTTTGATGACAGCTGCCAGGATGTCTTGACAAATTAAGTGTTCCACATACGACGTCACTCTCAGGCAAAATGAAACTAAAGAGGTAATGTTATTTTTCTTTTAAGGTATATCATTTTTTCTGTACAGAACAGTTGCTTTTAACAGAAAGAAAAGCCCCCATTTTTCTATGGTACCTCCTGTAACTTTAAATTGGCCATACTTATTCCATACAGCTTGGTCCCTCAAAGATTTTATATATATCTATTTCTATGAACAACCAACATAACTTTAGTTGTTTTCTCATCCACTTCTGCATTTGATTAAGCTACACTGACTTATTAAACACCAGGGTGGATACCATACCCAAGATGGAAATACAATTACAGAGGAACTTCCACGGCCACTTGCAACAACGAGGTTATTATATAAGAAGGATTTTTATTCCAGCTAGTTTGTACCACTCTAATTGTGCCCATGATTGTCAGGGTTATTTCTGGGGGGCTATTTACTGCACTGCAGCTATTGAGCTGTCTTGAAGGTTGAATGTACTGGAACTAGATGGACAGTGCATAAAACCATACTGCCTTGTCCTTTGTTTTTTGGAAGGATGCAGGATCAATATAAAGATTTGTTGTAAACCAGAAATCAATGGGATGTAGGCATTTCTCCTTCATGCTCATCTTGGCCATGGTATTTCACACTCCCTGTTTCTTTGAAGCTAAGCTCACTAGACTTCTCTCCATCATTCTTTGTTTCATGGTGAACATGTCCCTATTCTTTTTTAATAACAAGTACAGAAGTAAGATTTTGTTTTCCAGTTTGTTTAGACAAAGCAAAGACCTTGTCAATATTAATCTAATTATTAGTCTACTAGCATTGTTTTAAAAACTGAAGATCTTTATGCGGCCAGCCATTTCATAATCTCTTGGGTGCACTCTTGTCCTTCCCATCTGCCTTTGAGGGATCAGAAACATTATAATAAATCTTAAATATTCATTTGCCACATCTGAAAATTCGACTGTGTAAGGACTTTAGGTATCTTTCAGATAGCTGATCCCTAAAGTAGAATCCAGACACCTTCATCTCCAATTCCTTTCTTTTATAAATCACAGCCTCCTGAAAGGTATCTCTGTCTTCTTCAGATCTTTATCTGCCCTTCAGAAACTGGTGGTCATATATACATACTTTTAATGTGGTGATCAACTTTTATATTATGATGTTATTACTGATGTAGTTAGCTGCCTAACTCCCACCAAACTGATAGATGGAATTCCTTCCTAAAATGTATTGGGCTCAAATAGAAAGTCCTTGTTTCCCAAAGATAGTTCACAAACCTTCTGAATACTGAGCTACTACAAGAGATCAGCACTATCCATTTCCGCAGTAGAATGAGGATCCAGAAGTAAAGGCAGAATGCCAGGCAATCTGATCCTGCAGCCTAATGCCTCGAGCAGTTAATAGGTTCTTTATGAAGAACAGAATTACAAAGAACTAAAGCCTTGATAGTAAAGCAAAACAATAAGCAAAACTTACAAATAATGAATAAACGATCACTACTATAAAACTTCTATACCTATTAAGCATCAGCCTGATTTGGCTTTGGATTACTCCAACAAAATAATTTCGTTATTTCAGTGAACTCAAAATAATGTAAAATTACCTTAAGTGGAAGCATGAGTCTTATATTTAGGAGTACTTAGGTTTCCACCCGCTGGCCTTGTATGTTATCGAGAGGTCTTCTTGGATACCAAAGTCACAAGTAAAGAGTTCAATGAAATTAAAAGAAAGCCAATTCTAATAAGAAAGTACAGATCAACATAACCTGAATTCCTTTATTTCAAACTAAGCCATCATTATCCATCATAAGCATTCCAATGTTCCAGTGTATCAAATTGTTAAGCATGCACTTTCGTCAGATGCAAGCATTTTACTAAAAATTACTACAACCACATGGTTATTAGAAGCTTCTGTACTTAACAAAAGTTAATACTGTTAAGAGTATCTCATCTCCATAAATTCTCACTGCAATGACAGCCTTTACAAACTACATGTACTATTCAGCAAGTAACTGAAGAGACACCTGAGTTCAGCATTGTTTTTTGTTTTGTTTTTAAACTTTTTAAGATTGTTACTATTAAATTAGATTTTAAAAGACTGTACTGCTTTAGAGATCTATGTTAAGCTTAAAGTGAATAAAGCTCAAAATAAAAATTGAAGCTTTGGTAAGTACAAACCAGACTTGGGCACTTCAGGTTAATCCTAGCCACTGATTTTTTAAAAATTCCTTTTTCTTAAGTGAGATATTGAAGGTCTATCTAACCTCTCTTATGGCAGTCATATATTGTGCTGGTCATTGCTTTTTGTACATTAGAGCAATATTTTTCTCATTCCACGAGACGTTGCAGATTATAATTGGAATGAAAGGCATTTCAGATCTGAGATTGTGCAATGTCAAGTGACAGAGAGACAGAAAAACCTTCCAAATGGTGACCTCCAGCCTACTACAAGGAAAGTGACAGAGACAGCCTTACCAACCCCTTGAAGAGAAAGAAAGACAGAAAGACACAAGATCAGTCCCAAGAAAGTAGGCAAGAGAAGAAAAGAGTGTGCAGACTGCCTGGCATCAATTACTGCTGTAAGAAACGCCAGCATGGAACCAGACCTGTGAGAAAATACTCCAGAAAACTCATTATTTTCAGTCATAGTATTTATCATATGGTATTATTTACCAATGAATCCTGAAAATGGTGGGGAGATTACAATTTTTTAAGTGTTTACAGAAAGATGTGTGAAGGCGAAGGATAAAAAACAATATGGAAAACAATTGCCAAAGCAGCACAGTGACTACTCTCAGTACACAATCCTATCCACTGTGCCATGCTGCCTCAGGGAAGAAAAAAAGTGAAGGGACTATGCACAATCATCTTTTCTACTTTTGATGTTATTCAGTCAGCACCAGACAGAGGTAATAAAGTGACTGTACGATGTACTGAGGGCTCATCTGGCTCACTGGCAAGGCTGCCAGCACAGTGCTTTTGCCCTGAAGGGGCTGAAAATATTTGACATCAACGACTGCTGGGATTGTAACAGCAGGTCTGTATCTTTTTAGTGCAGAGTGTCAAACTGAAGAAAACAGGGAAAGCAACATGGGACAAATGTTTTGACCTTACAGCGCTGTGCTGTGGTGATGAGATACTACAAGTGTTATCATTTTCCCTGCTAATGCTTGCCAGGAGCAATATCTTCTGCTGTACTTATGAGTGGTCTTGTTTATATACATGTTCTGATATACACAGGCAGAAAAAGTCATTAATACTTTGATTCTAAAAATTCTGTCTATTCCGTTCAGAAATGTACAAATCATTTAATCAAAAGAAATAACTTTCTCAGATCAGATAAAGGATAAGTAAACGTAAATAATTTTTTATTTTAAGTAATCAAAAACCATTTTTAAAGGACTTTAAGATGTAATAATTGCCAGGGAAAAAATAACTCCAGTGCAATTGTTCACAAATGAAAATCATAACACAGTGTCCTTAACAATACACTACACAAAACTATCTGACAGCGTATGTCTTCAAGGGTCAGATAGAAGGTTTGTATTTTTTAAGTGATTCTCCCTGTTCTTATATTGTTAGTAATGATACTGGCCTGCTGTACAGTGAAATACAAAGTTACTGAAATAGTGTATGCAAGTAACACAGAGGCTTCTATTCACAACCCCACCCCCCACTGCCATTTTTATTCCTGTTCTTCCAGAACAGAGGAAGTCAAATTCCTGCAAATAGAATCATAGAATGCTTTGGGTTGGAAGGGACCTTTAAAGGTCATCTGGTCCAACCCCCCCTGCAGTAAGTAGGGACACTTTCAACTAGAGCAGGTTACTCAAAACCCCATCCAGCCTGACCGTGACTGTTTCCCGGGATGCGGCATCTCCCACCTTTCCAGGCAACCTGTGCCTGTTTCAGCAACCTCATTGTAAAATATTTCTTCCTTGTATCTAGTCTAAATCTACCTATCTATCATACCTAACTATAATCTACCTATCTATCATATCTATCGTCATTGCAATTTCCAGGTCAGCAAATTAAATAAATCAGAAAGAAAAGGCATCTTATATGTATAAGGCATTAATTAAATCCAAGAGGTATGTGACTACAGGCTCCCTCAGACCCTTGCAGTAAAAATATACTAAACAGAATCAAAATCACATTTTTAGCTTATATTTCAATGCTTTTGTTAATGTCTAGGCATATCAATACAGTCAACAATAAGAAAAGGGATTGTATGAATCTCAGTGTCTAAAAGCTTTTTAACTAGGATTATATACAAAGATATAATATGCATAATAGTAACTGGAGTACACAGTTAAAAAATAACAACACTAAGCTATTATAAATACTTACATGTATGTATGGCGTGTCTTTAAGTGTTACAATTGCACCATGGCATACATAATCTTAAAAAAAAAAAAAAGTATTTTAGGAATTTCAGGACAGAATAGTTATTTTCTTGTACCTCCTGATAAAATATGTTATTTTCAAACTCTTCCTATATCTAATGTTATTTTATTATGTAACTAGGTCACCATAATTAATGTGATAAGTTCAGAAACCTGAATCTGATAACAAGAAGTAAAAGAAGAGTGGTGTGATATTTACCTATCCTTTGGAGAACAATATTGAAAGAACAGCATTCACACAAGAGCAGGACTGTTGAATATTGATAAAAATATGATACTCAGTTTTCTAGATACATATACTGAGGTTGTTCTACTGCTAATTTCAATGTGAAATCATTTGTTAATCATGAGCATACAACCAAACACTCAGTACTACCAACAGAATCTTGCAACTGACAGGAATTTATTTTAATTTAGGCGGTATTTTTTCTGCCGAAACTAATCATGAGAGCACTCAATATATCATTTGTGGTTTTCTAGCTTAAAAGATGTCATACAGTTTGTTACAGATCAGAAACACCACAATGTAACTTAAGCAATGAGTTACATGTCATCATTAGCAAAAATTATTCACCCATATCATTAAGCATTTTCTTTGGAAGTACTAAAGGAATTACTTCCATGAGGAATGAAGACTTGAAGGCCAAGTTTAGCAGAATCTCTCTCACATAAGGTTCAGGGAAATAGATCCTGTATTTGCAACTAATAATTCAACCTCTCCTAATACAGAAGAATTTTATCCCACTCTCTGACAGTGAAACAATGCATTTTAGTAATTCTGCATTCTATCACAGTGAATAGTTATATGTCCTGATAATATGAAATACAATTTTTCTTCCCTAAGAAGAGATAGCTATCCTTGCCATTTACCATGTTTTTAGGCTGACATATTTTATTTACATGTTGCTTCTCCCCATCTGAGGTTTCACACTGATGGTCCTTTGAGGACGTTAAGTGCCCCAAAGCACTACCTCTTTCAGTGTTTTGTTGAATTTGAATTAAGATTCCCTGTAGTAAGTTGCAAAATTGTTCAAAATTGACTCTAGGCATCCTAAGAACCCTAAAGCTTCTAAGGGACTTGTTTAAAACTAAAAACTGAATATCTCCTGAAGGAAAACTACATGTCAGATTTATATTATAATGTGTTATTGTGCTTTTTGTTCTAATTGGGTTTGAAGCCAAAATGCTGTTGTTTTGCAAATGCTCCTGAAGTATTATTCTATTATTATTACTTCCACATAGAAAGTCAACCAAACAAACAGTGTAACAAATAATAGCACCAGAACATTAGCAATTCTGGCAAATTTTCCATCCCTTATCCATATTATTTAATTATACAGATTTATGTCATGTATGAGTAAGAAGTTTTAATATTTATGGTGAAGTGTAGTGACAGGTTACATTTTATACAAATGAAGTAAAATTACTTTAACTGAGTGTCTAAGAAGTCAACATTTTATTTTAAAAATTTTAGCTTACCCTCAGTAGTTTTATAAGGAATATGAAAAAGTAAATAATATCCACCAATAAAGGATATATAATCATCAGCAAATTTGAACCACTACTTTGCACTTCAGCAATACTCAAATACTCTTATTTAATGCTTATCAAAACAGTGAAAGCAGCCAAGATACAAGAAGCCTAAGTGCACTGTTTCTTTAATCATAGAAATTTATTGAGAACTGATACTTCCTTTGTGGACATTTAACTCTTCTTCAATACAGACTACAGCTGAATTATTTTTATTTCCTGTGTATGGAACCTAAATATATATTGGACTGATACATTTTTCATTCAGGATTTTTTTACATACCAGAGTATGAGGCTGCTGCCCATTCTAAATAGAACTACAATATGAGTAATAAAACCATTATGCAACAGATTTTTGTAATAATCAAAATTCTTTCATCTTTGAGATTTAATCTTTTGGGACAGGAAGATGATCTAGCAATTACTTTATATTACTTTATAACTTCGTTAAAACTTTTTCCTTCCAAAACTAGGTCTGGTTACCATTTATCATATACTCTATGTATGTCTGTGTATGTAAATGAAACTCACAAAGGTAATTGGAACTTCCCCAAACCTAGCAAAAAAACATCAGACAGACTTAAAACAATTCTCTGTCTTTTAAAATAACACTATCAACACTTACAAAGTGTTCCTGGTCTTCTGTGTTGTAAAAGTAAAGCAATAGCTTGTCAGAATGATGCACGTTAGATAGACCCAATAGCTCCACAGGTTTCCTGGACATAAAAAAGGAGGCTCTGTTCTTGTTTATCTCAATGAAGCAGAGTGTCTTAGGATTCCTTCATGGCTTTCAGAAGCTAGATTTGGCCCTCAGCTTTGTTTTAATATAACCAGTATAAGCGGATGGATCCATTTTCATCATTAAATTTCTCCACTGATTTAGTTTCAAGTCAACCTTTTTTGATATTCTAGTGCCCTCATTCATGCTACACAGCTAAATCAAGCAAAAGTAAACGAATCCGGTTTAATATCATAGACAAATTTATTTGGTAGCTGTAGTTGGTACTTTATATGATATCAAATATTTCCTCTAAAGTTTGTTTCTTGAGAGTTCAAAATTCAAGAAAGCTTATTTAAATATAGTAATGGCTCCTTTCAGACTCAAGAACTAAGGCAATGCTCACTCAGCCAATGCAAGGAATTGAGAGTTAATGATCTGGATTCTGAAGAGGGTTCAACCTTCTAGACTAAGACAGGTAGCTATGACACTAAGGCTGTATATATGCCTGTGAAACAAAATGGTATGAGGAACATCAGTTGAACACTCCTTACTTTCTACTAAGAAAGTCCTCCTACTGAGTGAAATATGGTTCACACCAGATCCAGCTCCTTCACCCAAATGGTATGTGAGATCTGGGTATCCTCAACAAGTCTGAAATGGTGCCAGTCTAGACATAGTAAGATTATGCCATGCTTCATTACTTTGAGATACATCATAGCACACAGACCTTAACTATACAAACAAGCAGAAAATCACTGCACTCAAAATTCTGATGTTGAAACTATTCAGATTCCTGAAACAAACATTTAAATTGTAGTTTACTGAACAGATTAAAATTCTGTTCTCTCAATGTCTACATGTTTCTGCACTACAGGAAACAGATGGCCTTTGGAAAGAAAAAGGAAGGGAGTTCAAATGCAAGGCAAGTAAATGTGCATTTCAGGTTGCCTGTTTACACATAAATCCTTGACAAGCTTATATCTCAACCCAGTCCACATAGAAGGAATACCTACTCTATATTCACTAGCATTTTAATTCTCTGTAGGAAAATAATGGAAGAAGGTCAAGTACAAGTTATACCAAACCCGTAATGTACTTCAACTGTATAGAAAAGGCTACATTAGAGGAGACCAGTTTTGGTGCAGACATCCATACCAGTTACTTCATAGTACAGTTAAAGAATCCATGGAACAGGTAATTGCAAACATTTGTACTCTAGGTCATATCTTCTAGGAATAGCATTTCAACTCCTTGTGTAGTGGCTAGCATAGATCCTGAAGATGCTTATTCTGTAGGCTACCAGTATTTATCACCCAGTTAATATAATTCAGGATGCTCTCATTTTCATTTTAACATTAGACAGACTTCATTAGGTACAGAAAAATGTTTAAACTATAACATTTGTTCATTTTATAGTAACCAGGTACAGTAGTAGGCAGATTATATGACATGACGGTATCAGTATAAAAAGTCTACAAGCAAGCTTCATGCATTAATCAATTATCAGTGGGTTATACAGTCCACTGAGAATTACATCTGTTAGCAACTGACAGGATTTCCACATTTTCCAGGTATGCAAGTATTTATTTTGAAAACAAAAAATCAGTAACATATATTAGAAATAGAAAATAGGTTTGAATGTGTTTAAATTAGTAGGTCTTAGTGACAGAAACAGGATTTAACAAAATTATACATATACATATATATGGAGACAAAGACACTTTCGTCTAATTTGACATCTTATATAAAATGTTTGTTATTTCACTTAATTACCAAAAAAATTATCTTTCCTTGTCAACCTACATGCAGTTAGAATAAAGTATGATTTCTTATTATATTTCTTTTAATTAAAGTTCAAAAGGACTAAGCTAAGCACAATAGGAAGAAGGAAGTTTACATGCTTGCAATTTCAAGCAAGGATCAGGACATTGTTCTTTAGTGTGACTCATAACCAGGAATTCATATCTAGATTCCTGTTAGATAGCACATCTGACTCATGTCCTCTCACAAGGTGTGGTGCGGAAGCTATTCTTAAAGTTGCAAAACAATAATTTTCAAACATACCAAGCAGACTTATAAAAATGACCCATTTCAGTCCTGTGGAAATGACTAATGAGAGCTATTTCAGCCACTACTTACAAATATTTACTCTCCAAGGCAAAAGGCCATAATTACCAAGGTTTTAACAATAGAAATACTGGGTAGGTACACTCCTCAAACATTCTGGGCTGGTCCATGCTATGTGGCATAATGACAAGTTGCCACTGCAAACTATATCTATTAAATATATTTTAATTAAATTAAAAATCATTTTGGATTTCTAAGAAGGACGAAACTTCTTTTTAAAATTTTTTTCCTTTTTTTTTTTTTTAATATTCTTCACTAAGACAAACACAAAACTTATTCTGGAAGGTAGAATACAAACAAAACTCATGCATAAAGAGACTCCTTTTAAAGCCTGTCTGTGAATACTTTTGACACGAGAGATAGAGCTTCACGGACATGTCTCCTTTCCTCTTCCTGAAGACTGTATCTACCACTTCTTCTCATGCTTTTTTGCCTCTGTATGTACGTCCCCTTGTGCAGGACAGGTTGTCCTGGCATTTCAGCCAAATCCACCCTTGGGAACCCCTTCTTCCCTTTTCCACATCTCATTCATTGGTACTTGCTTCAAGTAAGCATGTAAAGCAGGCAAATTTGGTCTCATGGGCCACTTATCTGACAAAAAAATGTTTCTCAATGGAAGTCAAAATAAGAAATGGGCTCAAAGTTCCACACAGCAATCAGGCTTCCACTGTGCTGTGCTGTAAACTCCTGGAAATGAAAAAGATACTCTCTGCCCTAAAGAGCATACAGCCTTTACAACAAAGACATAGGAAGGAAGTCTATCAGCAGTACAAGAGGGAGAGTAGCATGAGGCAGGCCAAACCCTTGGATGGGTGTTTTACCCATGAAAAAAACTGAATTGTACCCTCTAGGTACTCTTTATGGTCCTCTGAAAATCTTCCTTTCTCTTCCTTCTTTTAAATGAATATTTATTAAGGGGTGCCTACCACAAGATGTAAAACAGGGAAAAGCAATGATTATGTAGGGAGCAACAGATCTACAAGATCTACATCTATATATAAACTGTAGAAATAGTCCTACTGCTTTTCTTTTTGCTATGCTCAGAAGGTTACTCTGGGAAACAGAACTCTCATCCCTTATAGCTTTAACTTCATATTTAACTCCCTACATGAACAACCACTTCCTAATCAAAGTTCAATTCTATAAATTACAACCCGGTGTACTTTCTTTGCTGTTAATGGCAGCTCCACTAGATAAGGACTCGAGGAGTGTATCCCAGACTAAGTGAAAATATTCCCTCCAACACATAACAACAGAAGTTACTGAACACAGTTAAACAAAACTGTGTTGTAGGAAGTTTGCCTACTTTCAACAAGGTTACATAAGGCTGTGCTTAATTTTCATTACCACAATGTAATCCAGTAAAATTGGGTTCTTTCTTATGAAATTTAACCTTCACTTCCTAAGTCGGCAATGATGCAAGACACAGATTTCAAATCAAGTCATACCAGAAGAGAAGGTAAAATACAGTAATATTTCAACTACAGTTATGACATGACCAATTATTTTAAGCATCCTTTTGGAAACAGGATTTATTTTCTAAAGATTCTCCAGAGAAACAGCTTTTCCTGATCAGAGGCTAATTTTTATCATCTCTCCTTACACCTAGGTAAATAGGTATCTGGGCCATGAAGTTCTTTGTGCTTTGTGGTAGTTTGCATTCAAAGGTCAAACCAATTGATTAAAATGGCAACTAGCAAGTCCATATAATGTGGTTACACGGTGGCCCAATATTCTCCATGTGCACCTCATTAGGTCTAATTGCATTGAAGTGAACTGTAATTCACTGTTAATCTAAAACAGCAGAGAGGATGGAGTTCTTCACACACAGTGCAGTCAGGTAAGTAATTTCAAGCATGCTTTGTGTCCTTGCAAATTACAGCAGAGTTAAGAGAAAGCTGGCATGTTACTGACAAAATGAAAAGTCTAGTAATCAGGAGGTCAGGCTGGAGAGACCTATGTGCAACACAATTTTTGCTAGCAAAAATTTCAGGGATGTACATCCATTAGACATCCATAGGTTTGACAGAATGCTATTCAACACATTCCTTATCTGTTCTGGGTCTCACTCCACTCCCCAGTCTTCATACTACTGAAAAAACAAATATTCCTGTATAGTGTGAATTTCTGCTTAAAACTCCCCTGTGTGTTGTACAATGGCAACTTTATTGCCAGCTATCAGGGGAGCTTTATGTTCCTGAAGATAGTTTTCTCCAGATTAGGGGAAACCAAAAGTAAAAATAAAATCAAACAAGTAGGCAACTTCTAAAAAACAAACTTGAAGAAAAGTATAGGGATTTCAAGGCTAAACTCAAAGTCTAGCCTTTGCAGCAACATAAGTACACTAAGTTACAGTACTCATGTTTTGTACGTCTCCCTTGCAGTGCAAAATCCATGCTTGATGAGTACAATGCAAGCTGTAGGGACAGTGAGGCACCTCAAAGAGGGATCCACTTAGGCTGACATGGAAGAGACAGCTAAAGGGTACATCTCCAAAACTTCACACCCAAATAAAGAAAGGCAGGTCTCAGAGGAAAAATCATAGATGCTTATTTCAGCAAACATCTGAACACACATTTCAGATTAGGCCTTACAAGTTAGGTATCTTTATGTCAGATGAATTCCATAACTAAAGTTCTTCCTGTTTCTGATGTCTTAAATCTAACTTTTCATTCAAGCAGAATAACTTAAAAAGATAATGAAGGTTGGTTCTAAAAGTCAAATGCCATCACATATACCAATTTTGCACAAGACTGACAAGCTTAACCACCTAAAAATTGTAATTAGTTTAGCTGAATATTCATAAGTTAGTTCCTAACTGTATTACAGATTGTTCCTAACTGTATTGATGGATGGACCACTCAGTGGATAAGGAATTGGTTGGATGGCTGCACTCAAACAGTTGTGGTCAACGGCTCAATGTCCAAGTGCAGACCAGTGATGAGTGGTGTTCCTCAGGAATCAGTACTGGGATCAGCGCTGTTTAACATCTTTCTCAGTGACATGGACGGTGGACTCCAGAGCACCCTCAGCAAGTTTGTGGATAACACCAAGCTGTGTGGTGCGCTCAACAAGCTGGAGGGAAGGGATGCCATCCAGAG
Source organism: Eurystomus gularis (assembly GCA_013400335.1). NCBI lineage: Eukaryota > Metazoa > Chordata > Aves > Coraciiformes > Coraciidae > Eurystomus > Eurystomus gularis. Next base: position 133,606 of record VZZY01001582.1, read on the forward strand.
GGACCTTGACAGGCTTGAGAGGTGGGCCTATGCAAACCTCATGAAGTTCAACGAGCTTAAGTGGAAGGTCCTGAACATGAGTCAGGGCATTGCTGAGCACAAATACAGGCTGGGCAGAGTATAGATTGAGAGCAGTCCTGAGGAGAAAGAGTTGGGGGTGCTGGCTGATGAAAAACTTAATGTGAAAAAGCAATGTACAGGTGTAGCCCAGAAAGCCAACCATATCGTGGGCTGCATCAAAAGAAGTGTGGCCAGCAAGTCAAGGGAGCTGATTCTGCCCCTCTGCTCAGCTCTTGTGAGACTCCACCTGGACTATTATGTCCACCTCTGGAGGCCCTAACACAAGAAGGACATGGACCTGTTGGAGCCAGTCCAGAGGAGAGCCACAAAGATGATTAGAGGGCTGGGACACCTCTCCTATGAGGACAGGCTGAGTGAGTTGGGCTTGTTCAGCCTGGAGAAGAGAAGGCTCCAGGGAGATATTATTGCAGCTTTCTGGTATCTGAAGTGGGCCTAAAAAGAAGCTGTGGAGGGACTTTTTATAAGAACATGTAGTGATAGGTTGAGGGGTAATGGTTTGAAACTGGAAGAGGGTAGATTTAGATGAGAAATTAGGAAGAAGTCCTTTACTGTGAGGGTAGTGAGACACTTGAATAGGTTGCTAAGGAATTTGTGGATGCTCCATCACTGGATGTGTTGAAGGCCAGGCTGGCCTTGGATGGGGCCTTGTGCAACCTGGTCTAGTGGGAGGTGCCCCTGCCCATTGCAGGGGGTTTGGAACTAGATGATCTTTAAGGGTCTTACAACCTGAACCATTCTATGATTCTGTGATTACTTACTACAACAGTGCTTTATTAAATGACATTGTGAGACCCCAAATCACAGAGTGGGACTCTGCTGTGCTAGGTAGCAAGAGGACAAAATCAGTCATTTCTCAGGGACTGCAAAACAAAATATCAGGCTCAAGAGAACAGAGAGATGTAAGCAGAGACAGGTGCACAAGGAAATCAAGAAAGTAAGAAATGCAGGATCCACAGAACATCCCCAGCCTGATATTTCTTCTCATTTCTTTCAGAGGCATTATAACAAGGCAGAGCTTTAAGGACTTGAATTTAATGAGGTCATCTTTAAAAATGTTTATGGCAAGTTTTGAGTACAGGGTCAACACAGAAGAAAGCACAAAAGTGCTTGTTTGAAAATCTAACACGTGGGCAAGGAGGGTATAACGGAACACAAGAGCTGACATCTCAACAGAAGGGGAGGGCAAATCATAATGTACTCATATGTGATACAATAGAGCTACAGGCTTTGTCACAGCACTCACTTGGACATGATGAACTTGTCAAGGCCAGCAAAAAGACTATTACAGCAATTGAGATACAAGTTGTTAAGAGTTTAGACAAGAGTTTTAAATGTTTTCCCATCAATCTAAGCAGTCATCTGAGAGATGTTACTTAAAAAGTAACAAGATTAAGATTAAACTTAGCTAGGAAGAGGTTTGAGATGCCCATGATGGATCTGGGCCTCCGTGAAAGGCAAGGTGGCAGAAAATGGAGGCTAAGAGGAAAGCCTCAGGCAGGGGAAAAATACCTGATAAAGCATTCTGGTTTAGTCATGTCCACTTGGATTAGTCAATTCCACTGATTTAGAGGTGATGGTAATCACAAATAGTTTATTATGAAAAGGCAGAAAAAAGTTGAGAGGTGATGTCTTTGTTTAGATCTGAGACTCAATAGTTTGGAGATGGTACCTGAAACAGAGTTTGTACACAAGACAACAGTGTGTTTTCAACTAATTAAAAAATATGTATTACTTAAGAGATGGCCTACATGCTTATTTTTCTGACAAGGCAGAGGGTAGAGAATAGATTTTCCAGCTTTTTCCATTGCTTAGAAGTTTCTCTAAAATCAGAGGAGCAAAAGATGATGCCAAGGATGATGCTACGCAAAATATGCCCATGAGTCTGCAACTATATATATGTTAATTATTACAATATGGTGAAAAATAGAAGCTGACCATATGTAACATCCATGCATTTACTAGGCTGACTGGTAGATAATTAAGTTTATAAGACATGCTCATTCTCAAGCCATAGGAAAATATTTATATTTACTATATGCCAAAAAAAAATTTTGTGCTTTTACTTAATTATTTCTGATTATGGGTTTTATTTGGAACTATTGGTAAGACCTTCATCACGTATGATGGGATATTTCTTGTGAGATATAAGGATGTAAAGCTCTGCATAAAGCTTTGCAGGTAACAGAACTGGTACTAAAAGTACACCTGATGGTAACTTTCTCAGCTTCATTCAGTTTTAAATCTCTAAAAAAGAGAGTTAAACCCCAGACTTAGTTTCACCCAGGATGCACCCCTTCTCTGTCCATGTTTATTTGCTTCAATCATGTGTCACAAAATGACCAAAACATTTTTCTCACTGCTTTCCATCAAAGTCAGCATTAACAGTCTCATCTGATTTCTGATGAGATTGCTCACCCTGGAGATCCTATGTGATAACCTGTACAGAGAATAAAGAAAAGGTGAAGAGAATTCATTTCATTAATAGTGGATGGAAAAAAAAAAAAAAAAAAAATCAGTCTTACCAAAGCCCTAACCACGATTGTCTGATGGAGGAAAGAGATCCCTCCCTGCAGCCCTCCTAAAATGCTTTGATCCACTCTGCTTTGACAGACCATCTTCACTAATCTTTTGCCTAAGAGAAGGCTCTTTTATCCTCTCGGTTTATGTTTATGAGAGAAACAACACACTTAGACACTGAAACAACAGCTGACCCTGAAGAGTGGAAGTTGCCAATGATGGGAACTTTAAATGGTTAGCATTACTTTCTGAACCTACTGCTCCTTTAATTCTTATTTAAATTAGTGTCAATTGCATTACTTCAGGAATAGAGAGAAGAAATTTGTTATAGCACTGTTGTTGCATCATACTACAGCATCTCTATAATTTTCCCTGTTATGATCTCCTAGGTACAGATGCCTTAATTGTTAAATGTCCCTAACACATTAAGTAGCAAAATAGCTAAATACATAGTTACCTAGGTAGTCCCCACGAAGGATGTGCTTTGCATTCATCACTCTGACTATAACCTCTACATTCATGATTTTGTTTCTTGGTTGCTGACAAGCAAATTGCCAATACCCAGTAAGAAAGCTTCATTAATAACTTCAACTTCATATAGGATCATCACATGTTCATATAATGAACATATGATTATGTTCACATAGGATTAGCTATTCCAGCCTAATGTAGAACATTAGAACACTAAGACATAGGTGGTATGCAAAAATAATAATTAATTAACCTGTAGTCTGGAAGAAGCAAAAACAACTTACGCACAAAGCAGCTGGATCACACATGGGAGTAAATTAAACCTCTGTTGCTTCCCATTCCATTTCAAGAATCCAAAAACTTTAACTCAGATGATATTACTATTCCAGATTTTTCTAAGGCTCTTTTTTCCCTTTTGAAGGCTGTCGTGTCTACTCTTTAGAATCTTCATGTCTTCACTAGCTTCTCCAATACCATATTTTTGTTTTGAAGGCTTGCCTTAAAATAAGGAAAATCTACATGATATTTAATGGTTTGGTTAGTGAACTTCTGATCAGCCCCACAAGTTTACACACATCCTATAGTTGAGTGCTCTGCACTCCTATGTGAAGAAGACTACTGCAACTAACACTACATAGAATTAATACTACAAAGATATCGAGGGTGTTTATATATAAAGAGAAAATACTGCAGTGTTCCAAATAAAAATAAATGCATGATCTGTTTGTGAGTTACTTGCAAGTGCCTGCTTTTTGTAGTCACAGGCAAATCTATAAATTCCTTCCTCTTTCTGGGACAAGTTACAATTTGAGATCTTTTATTTCTCTCTTTTTTCCTTAATATTAAAGAAAAAAACTACCCCTGAAATGTCACTTGATTGATTGTAATGGCCAGCTGTTACAATCTCAATGGAAGTATAAGAACCGCTGCCTAAGGTGCACTGAAGAGTGCCAAGCCTCATAGCAACTCAGCTCATCCTAAAAAGCACCACAGTCTGGAGTGAAAACCGCAATTTTAAATTCTCCCAGAGACCCATTATTTGCAAACCATTGACACAAACAGCTCCAGTCCCCTCATCAGTGTGTATCTGGGGAGCTTTTCATCCACAGAGCCTTGCATGCTCAACAACTCTACATACTAGAAGTCCTTATGAAATTTTGGCTAAAGAGGTATTCTTACATCTGTGAAATGCTTTTTTCCTTACCATCTAAACAGATTATTAATAAATTAAAAGGTACACTGATTCCATCCTGATTTAGTAAATTTTCATTATAGAAAACAAGTCTGGTATCAAATAAACGTGTGAAAAAATAGGAAATGCAAGACAACCCTCCCCAAACTTCTAGGTAGCTTTAAAGAATAGCTTAATATACTTTTAAGCAGTTAGAATTAAGGGGAGAAATGAATCTAGACTTTTGATTTGCCTGAAAATTTAATCCCAATGGAGTATTTTTAAGTGAGAAATCGTTATGAAAAGGGATTTACACGTAGACACTAGAACATTAGCATTATTGTACAATGGAACATGCTACACAATTGTCCTTCATTTATACTAACCTTCTGTAGAACTTAAAAGAACCAGAGGTTTGCATATTATTACATATAAAATCATAGAATCATTGAATCATTTAGGTTGGAAAAGACCTTTAAGATCATCGTGTCCAACCATTAACTTAACTCTACCAAGTCCACGGCTAAACCATGTCCCTAAGCACCATATCTACATGACTTTTAAACACATTCAGGGATTCAACCACTTCCCTGGGGAGCCTGTTCCAGGGCTTTACAACCCTTTCAGTGAAGAAATTTTTTCTAATATCCAATTTAAACTTCCCCTGGTGCAACTTCAGGCCATTTCCTCTTATCCTATCACTTGTTACTTGTGAGAGGAGACCAGCACCCACCTCTCTCCAACCTCCTTTCAGATAGTTGTAGAGAACGATAAGGTCTTCCCTGAGCCTTCTCTTCCTTCAGATTAAATAGCCCTAATTCCCTCAGCTGCTCCTCATAAGACTTGTGCTCTAGGCCCTTCACCAGCTTCATTGCCCTTCTCTAGACCTGCTCCAGCACCTTGATGTCCTTCTGGTATTGAGGTGCCCATACAGCTTAAGTAATTCACCCGTCTCTTGCAATGTTTTAGTATTCTTAGTGTAGCTACACTAAGTTTCTCCTTATATTTAGCAAAACCTCTATTTTGTCTTACCAGTTGCACTGAATGTTTTTCTAACAGTAGAAACACTGGAGAAAGAGGAACATAATAGCAAAGAATCAATAGGCTTATTCATATTCACTGACACTCCAATCACTGCTTTCTTTACAGGGAAACTGGCTCTTTTCCCCTACAATTAGAAACTTCTCATACCAGCAGCCAAGGCTGTTCCAGGCAAATCCAGGAATGAGCAGGAAAGGTGGAAATAAACCAACTCCAGGGTGGCAAATAACAAACAATAAGAGAAACATAAACTCACACAGAGCCAAAACATTGTGGCCAAATCCAAACACACAGTGCATATATGGTATCGCACACACACTCGGTAGCAGTTGCAGCTGCAGCTGTAGCAAAACACCTACTAAAATCCAACTGTGAACAAGTATTAACAGGCTCATTGCATCAATCCCATGGCAAACGTGACACTGAGACATGAAGTTGTTGCTAATTATCCACCAGCCATTAATATATCTCCTGCTGCTGACTCCTATCTCCTAATATTCCATCTGTGATGCCTTTTTACCTTATTTCCAATTCAGCTACTGAAATTTTCATATGTAAGATATATTTCTTGGTCAAAGCAAAATGCAGCTCTGAGAAGGCTTCAATTCACAGAATCATGTTAGAGAATAGGAAGAATGTTGATTGTATTCCTTAGCAAATATCTTCATCAAAGAACTATCAAAAGATTCCAGATGACAGCATGAAGCTCTGCAGTTGCTTTTTCTCTTTTTTTTTTTTTTTTTTTTTAATGTGCCAGAACATGAGAGAGATCTTGTTAAATTAGCAACAAAATTAACTTTTCCTGGGCAAAACCATAGAAAGAAATATTTATATACTATTATGTTTGATTTTTCCCTCTGAGGATGAATGAAAAATACTTCTTTTTGAATACACACACAAAATGTTTGGAATGTTGGGGATAGTGTATATAAAAGACAATATTAAAAATGGGTAAATTTATTGTAGCTTAAAGTACTTTTTGGTACTTAATGGATTTTATGCATATATTTCACATTTTTGCTGTACTGGGAAAACAGAATAAATATTAATCTCTTCCACCAATTAATTTGCTCAACAGCTCAACAGTCAGCTTCTACTAAATGGGCTTTTGCACAGGCTTACAACACCATGTCTAATATAATGGCACCCTTGGTAACCTGTACAGAGAAAATATGTGAGTGATGATATAGGTTTTCTTTGAGATTTTCTTGGAGTTCAAAGGAAAAAATATTTGTGATACTCCATCTCCATGGTACAGAGGGAATGTAAAGGTTTCTGATCTGTAAGTCCAAAATGGACCTGAGGCCAAGTTTAACTACCAGGGAGATTGAATCACCATTCAGACGCGAAGGAGAAGAACTTAACTTTATTTTTCAGAACCCCAAACACGTCACAGCTACAGGCCTGATACATGAAGAATAATCTAATAAAATATGTTTGTGGAAGACATATGTAGTTCTTTTACAGCTAACACACATCCTGTGCAGCAATTTCTCACAGAAGATTGTAGTAATGTTGTACCATGTACTCCTAATTGTATGGTCACACTTTGTATTGTTCATATTTATATTACACAGCATATTATGACGGAACATGGTGTTACGTGTAACAGTTGAATTTAGCTTTTATCAGTACTTTCTATGCCTCTAGATTGTGTTCAGCCCTTCTGTTTAAAACCATTGGCAGAGGTCATTCACTTTCCCTACCCTTCCCACTCAGACTTCCCAAATCTCCTCTGGCCAGTCATCTTGTTTCATGGTAAACTTTCCTTAACTTTCTCTAACTTTCTTAACACTACTGTTTCACCTGTCTTTGATTTTAAACTTAAAAAAAAGCCATTCTTGATACTAATTGATATGATATGAAAATTTGGAGTGCTATTCAAAATGGAAGCAGGACACTAAACGTTCTCCACTCTTTTTATTAAAACCCCCTCCCTACAACTAACTTTACCTCCACTACTCTTGTTTCTGCACTACAAATGCTTCTCAGACAAATATTCTCATGTTTGGCCAATAGAGGAAAACAGAAAACATTTGTTTTGTTAGAATAAGGAAGTCAATGCCACTGTTCAAACAATGTGAAAGCTAGAAGCACCAGAACGAATTAATGCATTTACATTAGCAGATCTAAAGCTGCAGAGAGACTTTTCAAAGAGTGGTATCCACACTACCTCATATATCTAAGCGCAGATTCCTTTTGGAAAAAAAAAAAAAAAAGGTGGTTTTTATATCAAGAAGCACAGATGCTTTACAGTGTTTCTGCTGCCATAGATAATTGTTTTTACAGGGCTTGACAAACAAAGAGACAAAGATCAGATCTTTATGAAGGATTTTGCTAGAATCCATCAATTTTTTTAATGATACCACTGGTACCTTCATATTTGGTTACAAAAACTTGCACATGTGGAAACAGGAGAAGTATTTTTGGATAAAATGAGGTGGCAGGATTTTTTGTATCCTTGCATAACACCTATCCTAACTTAATAAAGATTTAATTAGACTTTTATGAAATTTGAAAAGCAAGCAAAGAAATGATGCATTGGGTGGCTATGGGATGAGATTAGTTTCACTGCCTGTGTCCAAACTGGGACAAACCAATTCTATGAAGTTACTGGAGTGCTGGTCATCAGATGCACAAGTAGCTGGATGTGTAATGAGGTGTCCTTGTGCCCCACACCCTTGTACACTTGCATTCTGTCCCTTTATTCCGCTCACATGAGACTCCACCTGGAGTACTGTGTCCAGCTCTGGAGCCTGCAGCACAAGAAGGGCATGGACCTGTTGGAGTGGGTCCAGAGGAGGGCTACAAAGATGATTAGAGGGCTGGGACACCTCTCCTATGAAGACAGGCTGAGAGAATTGGGGTTGCTCTGCCTGGAGAAGAGGAGGCTCCAGGGAGACCTTATTGTGGCCTTCCAGTATCTGAAGGGGGCCTGCAGGAAGGCTGGGGAGGGTCTTTTTACAAACACCTATAGTGACAGGACAAGTGGTAACAGTTTGAAACTGGAAGAGGGTAGATTTAGATTGGAAATTAGAAGGAAATTCTTCACTCTGAGGGTGGTGAGACACTGGAATGGGTTACCAGGGAAGTTGTGGATTCTCCATCCCTTGCGGTGTTCAAGGCCAGGTCGGATGGGGCCTTGAGCAACCTGGTCTAGTGGGAGGTGTCCCGATCCAAGAATCTTTGAATTTAAATAAATGGATTATTACTTGTATCTAATGCAATAGTACACATTATGTGAAATAGCAATCATTAGCCTGTACTTTAGATGGTGGACTAATCATATATAGATTTATTTCAGAAAACCCCAACTCTTTCATAGAGAGAATCAGACCAGACAGAATACAACCAGTTGAAAAGAAGAAAGCATACTGTAGGCTAAACTTCACTCCTACTCCCAACAGCTTTACATCACTTGGGAGGTTTTTTTTTTCAAATTATCAGAGATTAAATTTTTCAGTTACACTCTCCAACTTTCTCCTTCCTGAGTACAAAATTAGTGTGCACAAATGAACCTGAACCTAGGATGAAGTCTTTTCAAAAATTTTCCCTCTGGTGTTTAAACACATTTAGATACTGAAACTTCACTTTGTCACTAAATACAAGAAAACACAAAGGGCATGACTTCAAACATTAGAAACTACATACTTGCTATTTTATTTTCCTCAATAGTTACAATTACCTCATTAATATTTGTTTTCATGCTACAGAGAATATACTTTGGAACATCTGTTTGTTGAACTGGGTATCACTGAATCACAATTGGCTACTAATAGCTGCAACAAAGAAAATTATGGGAAGATTGTTTCTAAAGCACAAATGTTTGCAGTTGCTGTTTTCCAGCAGCGAATATGCTTTTGGAAAAAAGAAATAAACATTAAGAAGGGAAGCACTGTGGTCTCCCCGCTGTCAGTATCACATATTCCGTGAATGGGAGCATCATTTTGTTACTATGTAGCTAAACAACTGCTTAAGTGATCAATAAAGACCATTATCTTAAATCATAGCATGAATTCCCAATATCATACATAAAATCAATAAAACATACAAAGAAAAGGACTAAAAAATTCCACTAAAACATAGCCTGCTGCTTTGGAAAATAATATTTAGTAGGTTGGGGTTTTTTTGTTTTACTAATTATGAGCTCAGTGGCAGTTTATTCTGCAGTAAATCTGCTGGTGTGAGATTAAACCTGTTATTGAACAGAGTTTTGAATCTACTGCAAGGCACTCATCACTGCTGGAGAGTGAACATTGCTGTTATCTCATTTAAAAGTTGGCCAGCAAAGCAGCCCATTTGTTTAAAATGCAATTAAGCTGGTGTCTTGAAGAGAAATTAGCAAGGAGTACTTCATTCTAGAGGCATAAGAGGTCTGTTCATAGACACATTAATCCTGTGATTTGGGACATCATTACGATTTGGGACTGTGTTCCGAAAGGATGTGTAGTGCACACAAGCACAGAAGAGAAAAGCTCTTCAGTGAGATGGGTCAGTTCTGTTTCATGAGCTCCCAAAATCTTCTCCACTAGTTCATGCATGTTGCATGTGCTTGCTACAGGGGAAAAAAAAATAATGAAAAATATTATTGCTGCATTAAAATTACTGGACATTTAGCAGTTTACAGATCGATAGATTAGATTAAAGAGAAAGTGGAAGACTATTTTTTAGAAACATAAAGCAGGATTCTTTCAGTCTTATGGAAAATCTTTCACTGTTACTTGATTTCTAAGATGCTGATCAATGTTAACATGATCATGTTAACTAACATTAACATGTAAAAAAGCTAATTGATTATCTCTGCTAGAAAGAGAAGTAGCAATCTATAAACTCAGAAAAGTTCTGTTTAACTACAGTTCTTCAGGAAGCAAACTGGGACACGTGGACTCAGTATACGTTTTTGAAATAACGGATCTTTTAGAAGTCTGCAAAGTGGTATAGTGAAGGACACGTTCCTCCCTGATGGAACTTGACCAAAGTCAAATGCCAAGTTCAGTCTTTACAGAAGTCAGCAGAGTCACAGCAAAGCAGCTTTTTTTCCTGCTGACCTATGGAACACAAGAGGACAGTCCCACTTTCAAGAACGAGTAAACAAAGGCAACCACGTTTTCAAATACGTGTGTCTAAATGTACACACCTTTTTTGCACAGAAATGAGTTAGAGGTACCCACCTCTGGGTTCGTACTACAAAGTCTGTCTGTATATACTTCAATGTTCACACGCATTTTGTAGAAAATATATACTAATCTAGATAAATGGTGAATTAGAAGATTTTCTCAACTTGCTAATCATGGGACTGCAAATAGCATTTTTGGCCAGAATATCTTCACGGATCCCCTAAATTCTGTTATTTGTTTTACTGGGATACTCAGGGCCTTCCCAAATGCAGGATGTGGGAGTCCGACCCCCCTGTCGCTCGACCACAACACAGGACTTGGCAGAGTAAGAGTGGTGTTTTTATAACTTTGCTTTTCGCCCACCTCGTGCTGCAAACAGAGATTGAAGGGGAGGGACTTTGTATGCTGACAGCTTTGTGTCAATTTCTTATTAGATGGGCACCCTCCTCAGAGGAAAAAAAGAATCTCAGCTGGATTTTTGTTCTCTGCATTGCTCCATATGGTTAATGGGGAAACAAGACCTGAGTCTGGTTGAATGTTTATTTTTACATTTATTTATATTTAGCATTTTCAGTGAAGTAAAAGCAGTGGGATGCTGGTAGCAGAATCCAGTTAACATTTGCTGCTACTGTGGACAGAAATTATTTTTTTAAACTGCCAATTCAAAATAAACTTCGTGATCCATTATTAGTTTCTGATACTCCTCCGTAATCTGGCTTTGGGAAAAGTTGATGCGACCTGGATGAACAGGTTTTTTGATCATCACTATTCACTCTCTCATGGTCATAGAGCTTAAATCTTAGCACAGCAACATCTGAAGCACAGCAGATCCTTACAACGTGCAAACTGTCTTGAGCAGTGCTTTTCTAGTAAGTGCTGATTGGCAAATACCCAACAACAACAAAGCAGTGCACTACTGGGACTTAAGCAATCTTTCCACAAAATTAGATTTCTGAAATAAATTAATATCAAAACATAGACTATAGCTGTCTTGTGATTTTGTCCTGCTGTCTCTGAACTTAATGAGACCGAGGAGCAAGCTCTAAGTGAGAAGGAGTAGCATCACACTTGGAAAGGGCTCCACTGTATTTCTACTTCTGTCCCTCCTTACAAAAAGACACTGGACTGTAAGCTGACTGAATTTTTAAAACTCCAGATTTTCTCATGCTGAGATCTCCTGTGGGGATACTTCAAAGTTTTTGAAAGGTACGAGAGTCCGTGGAGAAGGCTATACCCTTTCTGTGCTGCCTACAAGGATGCCACTCAGCACAGGCTGATCTATGGTTTTAAACACTAGATTTAAATTCTACTTACAGGCAAAAATCAGTCAGTAGTGGAAGTGAGGAAATACATGGAATCAAAGCCTAACCTCTGAAAACAACTGTTTTTTCTCTGCCAAGGGCGCTTTCAGCCCCAGCTGCATTTAGTTCAAAGACAAAAGAGTCCACAGCTGGGGCTCAAATCAAAAATGCTACTTTCAAATGACACTGGAGGCTTTAGGTCCCCAAGGTTTTTATTCATTTAAATGAATAAATAAATAACAACAAAACACAAAAGAAAAATATCTTACTTTTTTTTTCTGGTACTCTTTGGACATGATTCAGCTAGTCTGAAACAGCAAACAAGTTCCAGCAACACTGTACTGGCTGCAACCTTCATTAGTTAATCAGATCATTCCTTTTTTTGTATTCCATAACACAGTGCTTCTACTGATTTCTTTAACCTTTCATTTTGGACACAATTAATGTAATCACACTTCTAACAATTTGGAGATGATTTCTTGCTAGCAAACTGCTACATACAGTGATGTGCTTCCTATTTCTGGCTTGACTCTCAAACAGCCAACAGAAATGGGAGTTTGAAGTTAAGTTAATTTCTTTTTAATTATCTTTCCTTTCTTTCTAATTATCTTTTGATCACAGATAAGAGGAACAAATTACGAGAGTTTTTTCATTATCCACAAAGCTGATGATGTCTGCACGTCTAGTATAACATATTGGTGATGCTTATTGTTTCTGCAAGATGCCTTGACAACATTTTGGAAAGAAAGTATGTTCGTTACCCTAGTACAAAATAACTTTTTAAAAAGCATACAACTACCAAGATCATAAAGCAAACTATATGCATGAAATGACTGATGGATTTTTTGATTAGAGACCAGTCAGACAAAAATTATCTTCAGTCAACATTGATTCTCTAATCTTTCCTTGATGCCCCATACACATGAGCATAATGTGAAAGCTACAGTTAAATACTACACAGATTCCCAGAATGGCAGGGGTTGCAAAGGACCCCTGAAGATCATCTAGCCCAACCCCCCTGCTAAAGCAGGTTCACCTAGAGCAGACTGCACAGGAATGCGTCCAGGTGGGTTTTGAATATCTCCAGAGAAGAAGACTCCACAGCCTCTCTGGGCAGCCTGTTCCAGGGCTCTGTCAACCTCACAGTAAGTAAGTTTTGCCTCATGTTCAGATGGAACCTCCCATGTTCCAGTTTGTGCCCATTGCCCCTTTTCCTGTCACTGGGCACCACTGAAAAGTGCCTGGCCCCATTCCCTTGACACTTACCCATTAGATATTTATAAGCATTGATAACATCCTGTCACAGCCTTCTCTTCTCCAGGCTGAACAGCCCCAGGCCTTTCCTCATCACAGACAAGCTTCAGTCCCCTCAGGATCTTCATAGCCCTCCCAGGACTCTCTCTAGTAGTTTCTTGTCTCTCTTGAAGCAGGCAGCCCAGAATTGGACACAGGATGCCAGATGTGGCCTCACCAAGGCAGAGTAGAGGGGGAGGAGAACCTCCCGTGACCTGCTGGTCACTCTCTTAATGCACTCCAGGATACCTATGGCCTTCCTGGTCACAAGTGCACACTGCTTGTTCATGGGCAGCTTGTTGTCCATGAGGACACCCAGGTCCTTCTCTGTGGAGCTGCTTTCCAGCAGGTCAACCCCTAGCCTGTACTGGTGGATTGGGTTGTTCCTCCCCAGGTGCAGGACTCTACCTTTGCCCTTACTTAATTTCATGAGGTTTCTCTCCACCCAACTCTCCAGCCTGTTCAGGTCTTGCTGAATGGCAGCACAGCCTTGCAGTGTGTCTGCCACTCCTCTCAGTTTTGTATCATCAGCAAATCTGCTGAATGTACACTCTGTCCTTTCACCCAGGTCATTGATTAATATGTTGGACAAGACAGGAACCAGTACTGACCCCTTGGGGAACTCTGCCAGCCACAGGCCTCCAACTAGACTCTGTACTGCTGACCAAAACCCTCTGAGCTCTGTCATTCAGCCAGTTCTCAATCCACCTCACTGTCCACGCATCTAACACTCACTTCCTTAAGCTTACCAAGGAGGATGTTGCGTGAGACAGTATTAAAAGTCTTGCTGAAGTCAAGGTAGACAACATCCACTGCTCTCCCCTCATACACCCAGACAGTCATGTGATCAAAGACAGCTATCAGCTTTGTCAAGCATGATTTCCCCTTGGTGAATCCATATTATCCACTCCTGATAACCTTCTCCTCCACATGCTTTGAGATGACATCCAGAATGAGCTGTTATACATAAATGTATATTCACATATGTATTACGTATGTATAATATAAAATATTCTAAAGTTACAGTGACTTTCTTATTTAATTTGCCTAATTCCATGCTTATAACAGAGTAAGTCACCGCCTCACTAGAGTAGCACGTCTCTATGGTACCTTTTCTAGCTTTCCTCCAGCCTCCAATACCAAGCAATTTGATGTCTACTTCTGCCTTTGGGAGACTATTCCACAATCTAATAGATCTCACTGTCAGGAAATTTTTCTGCACTGCCAAGTCATTCCCAGGAGCGCCACTTTTATTTAAGGGAGGGGAACTGATTCTAGCAATAGCGTAGTTGCTCCTCTGATATTTTCAGTTAGTGGGTGCAAGTAGCCAAACACCATCTGCTACCCAGCTGGTACAGTATATTTAGAGACACCTAAAATCTTTCCAACCCTCTCTGGCTCATCTTTGCTTCTGGAATCAGCTTCTTAATAATTTTTAACCATTGTATTGTTTTCCTATCTGGAAAATTCCTTTGTATGTATACAATTATTGGAAGGAAGAATTTAATTATAGTTCAGAGACTATTATTATGAACAAAGCAGTGAGGCAGGTTTTTTTCCCTCCACTTCAATTTAATTATCTTTAACAAGTTTTAATTGTGTACCTTTTTTCAGTTTACCACATGCAAAGTGTCTCCCGAGATGAACAAATCTATGAAAATGGAGCATGGTTAGTGGCTACACTTGTACATAAAAATGAGCGACAGTGGATCTTTTATGATATGTGCAATAAAAACATGAAAAAGGGAATCTATATGGCAGCTTTAGCAGTTAAAATACTTAAGAGTATTCAGAAGGCATGTTTCAAAGACATGACTTTGTACGAGATTGTACACAGAAAATTATTTTTGCTATAATTAGACTTAAGAAAAAGGTAGACAAGTTAGAGTGATATCTTTTAAATGAACAAGGTGGTTAATGACTACCCTATTACAGGTCTTAATGCAGTCCGTCCCAGAGCACAACCCCTATTTAATATTTTCCTCCAGACTCTGCAACATAAAAAACGCTACCTATTCTTCATGGCCTGATTCCCAAGCCCACTGAAGTCGGTGGGAGTCTGCACTGACATGAGTAGGTTCGGATTAGACCCCAATGCATAGCTAAATAATTTACAGCATCATAATAAAAACTGAAGTAGGAGACAGGGTAGAGCAGGGATCTGATGCAAATCTTCAGTAAAGTCATTGGAGTGATATATCATGTTAAAGTAAATGTATGCTCTGTGCATTTGCTATTTAAGTCACTGGGAGTTTTGCCTCAGAATTAGATAAAGGATATGGGGCATCCTCAGTCTGCTTCAGCAGTGCAGGCAGAAAGGTAAAATCTTTCATAACAAAAATAAATTACTTGTCTGTTCCAGAGAATACAGGAAAGCAAATGCGGCCTCCGTCATCTTCAAGATGCGACATGAATATGCAAAACCAAGATCAGCCACTACTGAGAAAGCAGCTTATTTCCCCATGTGAAACCATTTAAAACAAGAAATGGAACTACCCAAGGAAAACAAAATCTTGTCTTTCTCAGCACGCACATCTTCCTCTGAAGAAAGTAAGTCCCAATGACTGGGAGCAAGCAAACACAATTCTCCACCAAATTATCTCTACAAAGGACGTTTAAAGCAAATACTTTGATCCCATCTGTCTGATTAGCAGAGTCTTCAGATGAAGTCCTTCTTCTCAGCTGGTGTCTATGCTGACATACATACAAAGCACATAACCTCAACACCCAAGCCAGGACTTACAGCAACCACATGAACCGAGATCTGAGAATCCATCTGGCCAGTTTTAAAAACCCAAAATGATCTGTTTCTTTTAGTCCAAGATGAATCAAAGATACTGATATGAGCAAAATTTGAGTATATATTTTGCTTGCCAGGGAACTGGGGCATATATGCATGAACGGATTTCTGTAGACATTTTGCAATGAAAAACACTGACTGCAAATTCAGTACTCAAATTCAGAGCTTGATTTACCTTATTCCTTTCATACATTTTAAAAGGTAAAGAAACTTGAAAAGTTAAACTGTTGAAATTGGACAAAACCACTATCAGAGTTACTTGCATGACCTTCATCCTCCTCACTCCTGGGTTGTGTCCATTCTCAAGAAGAGGAACGGCACATTTGAGATGCAGTCTGTACGGATGGTCTTTACAATTACAAGCACCCACAATCTAGAGGAAATCTCTAGAGAATTAACAGCTAAATTTCTCAAAATTCTCTACATAAGATGTATGAACTGAAATTTTCTTTGGAGCCTACCTTCAACGAATGCTACTTGTGAGGATGAAGAAAGTGCTCCTTGACACAAAGGTAGCAATATTTTTGCATGGCCTCTCCAAAGGATGGTGGTACCATACCTTCCCAGTTGAATCTTAGGAGCACTTAAAAAAACCTCTTCCTCCAACACTGCTTCTGAGATGGTGTTAGCTGCAGCTTTCAGTCACCAGCACTTGGAGACAGAGACCTCCATGAAACATTTCTGCCTGAACTTTTAAATGGTGGGAAATTAAATGCAATTGAAACCTAGATCTTATAATGGAAACTATGAGGCAATCATAACTACGGGCAGTAATACTAGGTTTGCTATAATACAAGCAAAAGAAAACGATGAACTTGCTACAGCATTCATCTCAATAGGAGGGGAGAGAGAATCTGTCCCCATCAGAGCAGAACTGAAAATCTTACGGCAACAACAAGACCTGCTGGCAGCTGCCAGTTTTAGTGCTGTTGTGAGACAGCGTTCCTCTCACCTCTAGTACTCTGTACTTTAAAAAAATTAGCCATGTTAGTAAAATGAAGTATAGTAGCCTCTGGTTCTCACAGGCAGGAAAATAAACAGAATACCTGATAGTCTACTAGATGTGTGACAGACGATTGCTCAACTGATTTCATCTCCTCATTCATTCCTACTACAAATTGCAGGCCTTATAACTGCAGCATCTCCTGCCAAGCACTGCATCAGTGAAATGAAGAAAACACTTGTTCACTCTCTTGGCTGGAGGGGAGACATCAAGGCTGTCAGATGCTGTTGTGATGGTGGTGTGAATACATGCTCAGGGTTCCAAAGAATAGGAGATGTGAAAGGGAAAGGAGACAGGAATTTTGGAAAATTAAATATTTTAAATGTTAACTATGAAGCAGCAGATTCTTACCTTTTTTTTTGTATCTTGTGTTACAAAAGTGACAACTCTTTTATCTTAGAGTTGGTCCCAAAGTAGAATCCTAGATCTCAACACTGTTGAATTTGGGAAAAAAGAAAATACAGCTCTGAATTTATGGCAACCCTTTCTCTGACCGCTACTGGAGGTCTCTTTCTCTTACAGTCATTGGTCTCAGCAGTAGATCTCCACACTTCCTTTCACTATGCAGGACCATCTCATGTTTGTGATACCGACCAATGGGAAATAAAGTTAATTTGTGATACTCATTTTTCTTTTATTAATGCTTAGAAGAACACAGTAGTGCTTAATTAAGACCCAACTAAGTGACGTCTAAAATTTGTGAATTATTTCACACTGCCCACAGTCTACATACACGTTTACGTTCCAATTCCTTTTGAAGTACCAAACCCAGAAATTTTTGGCACTTCTTGTCTCTTTGCCTTCTACTGTAGGATATGCACATTTCAGTTCATATGGGAACTTTTTTCCCATGCAACTACAGCCAATTTTAATTTTTTAGCCACTCTATAACCAATGTGATGAAAAACTAAATAATAACTTTTCTCCCTTTTAAACATTCTATTCAATATTTTTTTCTCTTAGACATTTTCAGCAATCACAAACATTTCATACTCTGAATATATTAAAATCTGAGGTTGTTTTTATGCCCTGGACAACTAATAATCTTTAACAAGCAAGCTTTTCCCTTTGGAAGAACTTTCCTTCCAACCACCATATTTATAATTGCATATTGTCTGCTATACTAGAAGAAATCTAAAAGCTGTTGATAGACTTCCTAAAGGCAATCAGTACTTCCAAGAGAATAATGGGTGTTATCTACTGATGGTCCTTCAGATATTTTATCTACAGCAGAAGAGACTTATTCTAAATGACAGTACATATTGCCCTGACTGGCTAGAGCATCTGCTTTACTGTTTCCTGACCCATTTCTACCAAGCACAGAGCCTAGCTGAGGATTTATGCACTTTCTCCTCACTGTTCATTTTGGAACTTCAAATCTATGACTCAATAGAATGTTTACTGTGTCATCTTCTGTGGTCAAAACTAAAAGACAGAGTTTTAGTTACAGGGCAACATTTTAAATAATAGGCAGTCCTTCAGTCTATAAAGCTCTATTAACATTTTCTATTAAAAGCTCCATAGCAAAGAACTTATTATTTGAAAGCAAGAATTTATGAAAGATCAAACATTTCAACCATGCCAACCCCTCAGTCAATCAATCAATTAAATTAATAAATAAAATTCCTTGTGTCTCTTTCAAAACTGACAGCAGAAAAGGAGTTGGGGAGAGAGCAACATTTGGGGACTTGATTTACATATGTTTCTACCTGAATTTTTCAGATGGTACCAATAGTTTTGCTGTTGCAAGAAAAAAAATCCAAATTCACATTTGTTTTCTTGATGCTATTTAGTAAGTTTTCAAGGATTATTGCCCAAAACTGTTCTGCTCTGTGGAGCCCTCTGCAAAGAGGACTGTTACAGGTGCATTCTGTGGTTCCTAACAGCACATTATCAGTAAATGTTTCTACACTTTCATGCCTTTTAAAGGGAACTTATCTAATAAAAGTTTCCATTAGAAATTGAAAGCAAGAATGAATATAGAGACCAAGATAACTCAAATGCTTTTACACTGTTATCTGTCATAAATTGTGACATTTGTATATCAAAAATAAGCTGAGGAAAGTAAGATTTGATAGGGAGATGATAGCACAGGAATAGAAGTCAACTAAGAAAAGTCATATTATAGAAGAGAATTATACACAGCTTTTGAGAAGTGGCGAGCAAGGGAAGTCTTGTCTGTGGAAGCATCGCTTAAAGAGATGTTACTGCAGGAACAAGAATATTGCAAGATAAGATCTGACTGGGAGGACAACATAGAACAATAATGCTAATGATCTTCTATGGAAATAACCAAGTAGGTTATCACTTCAGAAAGACATTTTCTGTTTATTCATCATAGAGACTATTTGGGTTTGTAGCAGACAGGGTTGTTCTAACAGAAAGAGTTACCATAATGAGTACAATTCATCCTTTAATGAATGCTTAATCCTTAACCTTTAATACTCTATAACACCATCTACATGCTAGACAGATGTCATTTATAATGCCAAACAGGAACACTGAATATCTGCTTACAAGAAAGCAGTTCATTAAGCTACCAAAGAAGCAGTCAAAGTGTCATAGAATCATAGCTGTGCTGCTTCTTAATGATAAAGTATTTCTTTATGTTGAAATTGCAAACTTAAAGAAAATATTTAACCTGTGGTTCCAGGTGACACTTAGGTACAAAAGCTGAACTTTCTAATTCTTACCATGACCCCATCTCTAATATTTCAGTGTGTGGAAAAAATTTTGAGAAGCTAATTCTAGAGTTTTATTCGCTAATTAGACACTGTCTTTACAGTTTTAATTGATCTGGTAGATTCTGAGTCAGATGATATAGGGAATTTTCCATTTACATCCATAACCCTTGGCCCAGAAAAATGGATTCAGGATGTACTCCTTTCATATTCAGCATCTAACGGATGAGTTACTATGTGATCATTCTTTCACTCTAGCTAATAATTGTGAGCTATTTTTCTTAAAAAACATGCGGGAAGGATTTGACCCACAAAACTGATATAGGCATGATAACTCTAAATATTGTTGGTAACTTGACAACTAAGCATTAAAAATGGACTCAGCATCCAGAAAATATCAAAGAAAACCTAGAACGAGCATGACAAGCCTCACAAAGACACTTAAATGAGATGATAGCAAAGTGAGTATGGTCCTTCTCAAGGAATTAAACCATTAACTCCAGATTAGCAAGTGACGACTCAACACACCATCTGCAGTAATGAATACATGAGTGATATATAGGCTGCAGTTAGGATGTGTTTACTTCTTCTCATAAAGATGGAGGAGGGAAGGGAACAAAAGTAAAAAACCCGTACTGTCCCTCTTTTTATACTCTGAAATGTAATGGTAGGCCATTTCCTGGGAGATCTAGAATAAAATCCCTTTCATTCCACCAGCCTTAGGCACCATGGTGAGCATGGTTAGGCACTGACACTATGGATTTAAGCAAAACTCAGAAGTCCAAATCTCTTTAGATTTAGCCCCTAAAAATAGTAGGAGTAGTGGTATTTTTAAGATTCAAAGATTATATGTAAAGATCCATAACTGAGTCAAAAATTCCCTTCTATTTAAAGCAGTCTCAATTTCTAGAAATCAATATATAGAAAAGAAAAAAACTGATACCTTCAAAATAGCTTTTGAGATCCACGTGTTTGAACACCAATATCCTGCGCCTCTTAAAGCATAACCTACAGAGCTCTGAGGGAAGCCAGACCCCATGTAGTATGAGAGTAATAGGCTATCTTGAACTCGTTCAGACACCTGGGAAATTTAAAAGAGATACTCTTAACTCACCTGTAAAAAGGAAGCAAACTACTTCTGAAAGTAAAGTTGGAAGTGTCAAGACATATCTAAATAAGTTTTAGAATTACCTCTGAGCTTTCTCAAGCTTTCATTACATTATTATTTTGTCAAGGTTTGTGTGTTGGGTGTCTGTATCCAGGAGTTGACAGTGGGGGCTGCAGGAGCCTCTGTGAGGAGCGGTTGGGGCTGCTCCATGCCAGACGCAGCTGGTTCCAGCCGGTCTCAGCTGGTTCTAGCTGGCTCTGCAGCACACCCACCACAGCATACAGCTGCACCCAGCAGCGAAGCTTGTGGCACCTCTGTGAAAATATATTTAAGAAAGGGCAAAACATTGCACAGGAGAGTAAGGAAAAGGTGTGAGAAACAGCCCTGTGAGCACTCAGATCAGAGGAGGAGCTGCAGGCACCACAGCAGAGACTCCCTGGCAGCTCATGGAGGGACCATGGTGGAGCAGTGATTTCTCTGCAGCCCTGGTCACACCAGCATCACTCCTGAGCTTTTCCATTTTATTTTCTGTTCTATTAAGCAGTGAGAGAGCTGCTGGGTGGGTGTCTGGCAGCCAGCCACGATCAACCCACCCCAGTCCATAAAGAAGATCTGATCTTTGCAGTTACATCAGCTGCACCTCTCCATGGGATTACCTGTACTGATTATGACTTCAGTATTTTTTCTAGCTATATAATCATATGAAAGTGAATCTTCTGACTGCCTGTGATGCTTTTGGCCTCTATATACAGCCTAATAGCATTTGTTTTTATTTAAAGGATCTTACATCTCTATACGTATTTCTGTCATTGCATCATTTGTATAAGATGACTTAGCATTCTTTAATGATATTGGCAAGTCTGTGTCTCAATGGCAGATTGCAGCTCCTGGTATAAATCTAATTAAAATGGCAGTATTCCAATGCCTTCTTTACCAGGAAAAGAAAAATGACATCTGTACAGTATAAAGTTATTGGGGTTGGGGTTTTTGATATATCTTTTTTTTTTTTCCTAGATATGCAAAGAAAATATACTATTGTACGTGCCTAATGTACAGTTATCTGGGTTTCAATTCAATATATTCTTTCCCTCACACAAAGCCTGAGTTTATCCTTGTTAAGAGTGAATCTTGCCTCCAAGAGAACTTGAGAAGATAACGTGTCTTTAGACACACTGAAGGAAGCATTTGCCACAAGGCAGTGATGGAGTTTGGCATGAAGACACAATCAGAAGGTAATAAACAAAAACATACACATTTAAGTTAACTCAGTTTTTTTCACAGGGAATTTGGAAAGAGCTATGAACAACATAAAAAAGAAAGTGAGAAATATGATCATGTTTTGGTATGTAGTTGACTTACAAATATTTCACATTCTAGAGTTTACCTCTGATTCCTGCCTCACTGAAATCAGTGGCAAAACTCTTCAGGGCAGTTAATCAAATCTCACACCAACCGAACTGAAAAAGTAGAAAATGTGAAAGAATAAAACTTGCATCAGGGCAGGAGAACCCAACAGGAGATGGAATTGCCAGTGTTTCTTTGTTATGTAAAATTTTTAATACCAATTTATTACAGAAAATAAAAGAATCATAAAGTCCATGGATTAGGTGCTTTCTAAGGATCCTATCCATTTTATCCAAATGATTACTTTTTCTTTGAATACAAAAAGTAAGTTTCACAATTTTCTAGCAGAATGTATCACTTCAAGAAAAATACAAATTACTACTTGAGTTAAAGCATTATCATTTCACACTGTAGTTTCACTCCTTCTTTCCCAGTCATCAATAGAGAACTGAAATCTTATTGATTCATTCTGCATGCATCCATTCGTTTCATATTCTTTTGCTCCAACTTTTAATCACCAGCAGGAAAATCTCATCTCTCCTGAGCAAACAAGGCAACATTTTAATCTCCAAAACCCCAGAGAACCTAAATAATTTTTCAGAAGATTGAGAAGTAGAGAGAGATTCTGTCTGGACTGATTCTTTCTCCTATTTTTGCACCTGCATTATCCTCCTAGATTATCCTGCTGTCAGCTGCTTCTGCACAGAAAACACTATTATATATGCACACCACTGACTGAAGTCTCTTGCTTTTTCAAGCCATGCTCACCCACTTCAAAGTTGATACTGTGCCATCAGCACTATTTTAGTACAGGTTTCAAAAAGCATTTCATTATTTAGGCTTCTGCAACAAGGACACTGTGTATACTGTAGCAAGAGAAGTGTAGGATAGAAGAAAGAAAGAATAAATAGCTGACTAGTGTAGAGGGAGCAGTGACAAAGGTTTCTACCTTTGTTTGCAGAGAAGTCTGCAGTTGAATGAATAATGGCAGCGCTCAGAGTCCTCTTGTGGCACCACATTCCTTTTAACACGAGTGAGGAACAGTTGGCATCTGTAAATTTTGTTTACCTGGATACTAGATCAAATTGATGAAATACTTCATCTGCTAGAATTGTTGAGGATTACGATAAAACTGTGCCTTTAACATGCACTCACAAGTCTATTTCAGAACACAGAAAGGAGTTATCTGTAAGTAGTGTATTATTTGGAAATAATGAGAAGGTAGCTGGTTGTTTCCAGAGGTCAAAGGTATTAGTGAAAGTACCTAAAATTTTAGCAAAATGCTAGGTGTTGCAGCAAGGAGAAATTGCAAAAAAAAAGGAATAACATGCAGTAAAAAAAAAGTCCTGTGAGGCACAAATAGAAGATCTGACATTTTCTGACAGTTTAGCTAAATCCATTGTAATAAAAAAAGAAAGATTCTGTATGAAATCAATTTTGTTTGCAATACATATCCTTGGATGTTGTGAAGAACCATTTCACATCTCAGAGATGACATCCTTTTCTTCAGGGCCTAATCCAAAAACCATTTAAGTTAGTGGGCTGAAAATGACTCAGCTCAACTAGGAATGATACCATCTGCCATAAGATTTGTTTCACATCTTTACAGTTTCAAAAGCATCACAGACATATCTCCAGAAACTGGAGAGGGAGGAGGAACATGTGCAAATGCCCCCAAATCTTTGTTTAGCTTTTCCACTGTTCAAAAACTTTACTGTATTTTTTTCTATGGTGGTAAAAAATTATCCATCCCATCGCAGGACACAATGAAAAAGGAAACACAAGTATTGTTTTTGCAATGTGCAATCTGCATTAGCATCATTACATTATTCTTCTTTTTAAGTTAATTAAAACATTTGATCTAAAATGTGTAAATAAAATAGAAGATACAATGGAAACACATATAAACATGTCACATTAAAGGGTTTCCTTGAAAACGAATAGATTGGAGAAAAGGGAATCATGATGCATATGGAAAGAGATAAAAAGAGCACAAAGTAAAAACTAAAATACTGAAGCCAAGACTCTTATACAAACAAAAATACTGTGATGAAAAAGAATGTGAAGTTTTGCATTTAAAGTTTTCTATACCATTTAATGTTGTATATTTAAACAATGAGGAAACAGGAAACTTCCTCTACAGAACAATCTGGGTGGTAGTTTGCTCCACTGAGAGGCAGAAAGAAGCAAGGATATAAATACTGCCATAGTGACAGTTTTACACAGAGTTTTTTTACTAGGTTGAAGTAAAACAAATCAGAGATGCCTGGATGATTAACAGGGAATTCACATACTATTAGTACCAAATCTAGGAAGAGCAATTGTTTCTGGTTTTGAGACTTAAATGAGCAACATGCCCAAAACCCCCATCCATATCCAACACCTAAACACTACAATGAAGCTGGTGCTGATTAAACTGTGGAATCCTTTGCCAAGCAGTATGTCAGATGTCCCATAGCTTAAGATAACAGACATGAAAAAAACTCCGAGGGAACTGCTGTAGGAAATGGGCTGGAGGATGGCCAAAATGACTAACAAACCTTTACTACTACTAATCCAAGTAAGGAAGGAAAAGAAAGATAAAGGAGAATAAACAGTGCTCTCCCTTCCTTCTCTCACTTGAATGGGCAGCACTATCTTCCAGCAATGCTGTGATCACCTCATCTTTTCTCCTCCCACCCTGTTACTGTACAACGTCTGTATGCCAGTGACCTCCATAGACGATAGCAAACTTCTCACTTACTTCAGCTGAGCAGGATTCAGTCCTAAGGGAAAAAGCTGATGGACAAATCTTAGGAGGAGAAGGAGGGGAGGGGATGTTGCTTACTCTTAGGATTGCTTATTTATTTTATTCAACAACCATTTAACCACTGACATAAGAAAAGATAATTCAGTGAGATACTTGTCTTATTTTGTGCTATTTCTAGTCTTTTTGTTTTCTTACTTAGTCACTTGCCAGTTTTCCAGCTTCTGTGGCATTCAGCTTTTGTTGTGCTGACTCTGAAGTAAAGCGTTAGATGAGAAGAGAGTCAGAATGTTTAATATCTAAGGTTACTCCTGGAATGCACTTTCTTGGGGGGTAGTAAAGAAACACACAATCCCCATTTCAAGCATGAAAAACTACAAAAATCAGCTTTCACACCTATCTTTACCTCTGCACTCTGTGAAATGCATATAGCTGATTGGAAATAAATATACATACACCGTTTATCTTTCTGCTTTTACTACCTCTAAAATAAATCATTAATATACCTAGCAAAGTCAGTGAAATCCCTTTGCTGAATAATAGTTTGAGGACAGAATCCGTGTTTTGGACTGTTACTTACACACCCCTCTTTGTTACTTGCCTGGTTGACAAAATTTCTCAAGAAAACTCCTTAACACTATACTAGTTTAAGACTTCGGCTTTTTGGTTTTTTTTCCCCCCTACTCCATGGTCAAAGACAAAATGGGCTTTTGGGGCTAGAACTGGTTTACATTTCATGTGGCTTCATTGCTCTGTAAGAATATCAATGTTTCTTAATAACTAATAGTTTTAAAGTAGCTAAAATGCCCAAACATATACAGTCTACTCATGAAAATTTGATGTCAATTTTTTTCATATTTCCTGCAATCTGTACATATTTTGTCTAATTATTTTTGGAAGTACATCTGCTTGGACACCTGCAGAATTACTGCAGGCTGTCATTTTCATTCTTGAAACATTATTTAAATTTTAAATTTGGCATCTGTCAAAAACAAACAAAAAATACTACAGGATATTATAATACAGCAGCTAATATTTGCCGAATTTTACCAAATCACACAGAATGATAGACAATGCCTTCAAATTGGATCTTTATGCCAGCACTGTGGAGCAGAAGAAAAATCAGTCTGAATTATAATATTTCTAGTAAGATATATTTTATTAAAATTAAGTCCCTGAAAAATTGATTGGATGAGACAACTTCTAAGCACTGACAATATGTTTTTTTCCTTCAAAGTACTGTAAAAAACTTTCACATTGGTCCCAGTAATATGAGTCTCAGTAGCAGGCCCTGTTTGACAGACTAGGACACAGAAAGCTGTCAGCCTAAGAGTAGACTGAAGATGATTGTTAAGGGGATTTGGTACTTCGTGTATTTTGCCTAATAGGGGAGCCTGTGCTCAGCATTTCCTGAAGCAAAAGAAGACAGATGAAATCTCTGGGCACTTCATTGCTGCTGCCTCTCAAAGATTTCCTGTCAAAACGGGCCTATAAGGGAAGAAAGGTTTTCAATAACTTTTTTTTTTTTTTACCTGGCAGGATTTCCAGTCTTGCTATGAAAGAGTTTGAAGGTGCTGTCTTTGTAAAAACACTGCTGCCAAACTACCATATCTAGTTGTGTTTAAAAATAAAAAAGCAATATGATTCACATTACCATAGTGTATACTGTAAAACCAGTTTTGATTGACACTCTATCCATATTTTATATAGTGCTTTTTTTCTTCCGTCAAATGGAGCAAGTGACCTTGATGTTAGTATGCTTTGCAACTTAAACAGGGAAAACATATTTGTTGTCAACTTCTTCAGGGATACAATTTTTAACAGAGTACGTAGGGAAAAGGAACACAATTCCCATTATTAATAATAGGAGTTATTAATGTAATTCTCTGTTCACCTCATTGAGATTTCACCCTTTTATGTCAGCATTCTTAGAAGGCTGCACCTATGTAAATTTTAGCTGCACAGAATTAAAAGGCATAAAGAAAATGACAATTCTTCTGGGTACCAATTCTAAATGAAAAATGTATGTGACTGAAAATCTACACTTCCCCAAGGAATATAATCTTGGGTGCCACACACAAGTGAATCAGCTGCATTAAAAATAGCTACACATATGTAGTAACTGCAGCTGTAAAAACCAAGTATTTTCCTCTACCTCATCATTGAAAATAAGCAAACAAAAATCTCATTTTCAAAATATCTAGGAATAGTTTTGAGAAAAAGATTTTGGTTTTGAGTTTGTGTTTTGCCCATGACCGTAACTGGTGAGTGTGCCCTCTCTGTCCTTTGTCTCAGCCCTCGAGCCTTTTGTTGTATTTTCTCCTCCCCATCCCACTGGAGCGGGTTAGGAGTAAGCGAGCTGATTTGTGGTGCTTTGCTGCATGCTGAGTGGGCTTACACCACAACACAGTGGCTGTCAGAAGGTTAAGGAAGTCTTTCAGGGTAACAAGAGTGTATTTGCATGTTCAGACAGCCTGCCCAGCATAGCTACATAGGTGAATGACTTTGAAAGATTAAGGAGGACTCAAGATAGGCAGTGATGAATGCATGAACAAGTCGTTCAGCAAACTGAGCATGAAACTTCAGTAGAGGTAGATGCAGGTTATACAGCACAGGCCTGGTGGACATTGGGCCTGGAAAGTATAGCATTACATAGTAATTATTAGGAAAAACTGAAGAGTTGAGAAGAGCTGCATAACCCTGAAGCCAAAAGGGAAATCAACATGCCATCATTACATCAAGAGATGTAGTAAATTAGATGGAGTAAGTCAGAGATTCATTTGAAGGCAATTCTCTTTTTATTTGTGCAGAAGAGTTGTATGAAAGCAAATAATAAAGAGCTGTATTGAACACAGTATATAACTTCAAGGGGGAAAAGCCTGCATCAAAATATTACACAAGGCATTAAAAAAACCTAAAGCAAATAGGAAATTCAGAATTAAAGATGCCACGTGTTTACAAATCTCCCTCAACCTTCCCTCTCCTCTCCTCCAGGAAAAGAGCCATGCAGACTTAAATAGAAAAATATTCCAGGACACAGCAAAGAAAGCAGATACTTTTCTGCAGCCTCAGTCAAACACTTAGTACTCATGCAGATGCCTTAGTACAGTTTACCAGTAGCAAAATGGGCCTGTTACTGCAATGCTCTGTCTTGGAAGGCGATCTGGGATTCATATTCCTCAGAGTAAGAATATTTTGGAGACTACTGCATGGAATACTTTAAAATGTACTCTCCAAACACATACATGAGCATATAATCTGTTTATATAAGTAATTACCATGAAATATTTCAATAGCCCATTAAATTTTGCTTGAAAGTAGGGCCAGCCCTGAGCCAGGTAGATACCACACAGCTGCAACAGAGCTGTTGAGCAATAAAGTGAATTGCAGTAGTGTAGTGGGAGCTGTTAGCTCTCTCCTTCTTTGTTCCTTCACAAATCCACATTTTGACAGGTATCTGTAAGTATTTCTGGGGCAAAGAGCTCAGCTACAAGCTTTTTACTTGCAGTGACTTTTCATCAGGTAAACTTCCTGTAATTTATCTGCACAGAATCCCAGTCTCATGGAAAAAGAAAAAAAAAAAGGTAGTTCACCAGACTGGAAACACAGAGAAAAAAAAATGTCTTTGGTGGCACAGTTCAGTCTATAGCAGTCCTTCTGCTTTGAAACTTCAGATAAGGATGTAAAAACAGTCTTTTCCCTAACAGACTGCCAGAATTTCACACGATGATACTCTTGAAAGTAAAGAGTTGATGCTCTGGACCTAGACAGGCTTCTCTCACTGTGACTTGGCATAGACATGGAGTTAAAACTCATTTAGGCCAGAACAGATTAATTCCACTTGTGATATCTTCTTTGCCCAGCTTCGAGTGATGGAATGCTGAACAATGTCTGATGAGCTACACAAGTAGCTGTAAGAAGAAGTCACAAGGCAGGATGGCTTTTTTCTTTTGAGTAGCATGGTTGGAAGTAAAGCAGAATATTCAAAAAAGAAAAAAGAGAAATCTTGTGTCCCTCTTCTCTCCAGTCCAACTTGTGACTAATTAAAATTAATGGACAGAAAATGTCTTTAAAGCCACAGTTAAGGCTTTGGAATGTGAGCTCTCTATTATATACCCTACAAGAAGGTTTGAATTAACAAATACAACCAAACCCAAACTTCTATTCATGGCCAAAGGTAACTTGACATTTATGCTATTGTTAAAAAAAAAAAGAAAACAAAACAAAACCCACTGTTTCACCTCCTAGTTTATTTTCCATGCAAAATGTTGTATAGAAATGCAAGCTCTGCTGAGACACAGTTTTTAAAACACCATTATTCACCAAAACCAGATGATGCACTATAATTCATGCCTAAAACTATCTTCTCTAGGGAAGACAGAGACAGAAGCCTTTTGAGGATTCCTTGCCTGCCTTTTATCATGAATAGAAACTTGTGAACTACAATAAATTCCACCATCCCAGAGAATGACATTATCCTGTACTACTCTCACAATTTAATACTTTTCTTATTACCAGGAATATTCCTTCAACAGCTATTCCTAACTAACTGTATTTTCAATGCAATGTAGTCACATATATAACTCTCCCTTTTCCACATCATCATGCAATATAGAGAAGCTGACTAGAAACCAATCATGTCATTAAGAATTTCCAAGCCAACACCTGCTGAAATATACAGCACTTGCTCCTGCAGGGAATGGAGAAACAGGAAAAATAAAAGATGGATTGTTAGAAGCAGCCTATGTCTCGTATCACCTAAAGCTGTAAAGTGTATTATTCTTTCCAAATATTGGCATTGCTGAAAATTTTAGCATGGAGTCATAACATTTGTACCCATTTAGACACATCATTGAGTTTTAAGACCAGTCTTTAGGTTTAAAAGTTTACCTATCTAAAAATCACTAGCAAAACAGCAACCTGATGGAACTCAATTTGCTCAATTATAAGAGTGCAAGACGAAAATACAGTAAGAAAGATGTTCAGAGCCACACATCAGAACAAATTCATGAACATTGGACAGGAGGTGATGTAACCACAGTGATTTACGAGCATTTTGTCAGATGTTGTAACCTTCTGATCGGGCCACATTATAGGAGTGAAATACAGGGTAGGACCAGCTAAATAACACCTCCATTTAGCATTTAAGAATTGCATGAAAACCTTAACATAGACAGCTTTTAAAAGGGTCCTTATGTTTTAAGTTTAGAAAGTCCATAGTCCAAACAACTTACTAAGCAAATGCAAGAAAAGAAGCAAAAGACAACCGTGAATCACAAGGGAAGAGTAATGTTCAAATATGCAGAACTCTGTTCTGCATACAATGATTGCATGCTCAGTCCTTGTCCTAGAGAACAATATGCTAGACTAAGCAAACATAATATTTTGCCTTTTACATTTGTGTAGGATTTTAAGCACTTTGATGGTCTTGCTATACTGTTTTTATATAATTCCCAAGTATTGTTCTTATTCTGCCTTTGTTTTCCTTTGTTTTTGCAGTAGTGTCTCTGAGAATCCAGTTGGTGAATTTTTAGTGCCAAAACCACTGAGGCTGCTTTTAAAATACAGGCAAACTCCAAACAAAGCAGGCAAAATGCAGCATTGGCAACATTACTTCTTAACAGAAGTAATGGGCTTTAAAAAACAACCAAAGAAACAACCAACCACTCCCTCTCAAACAGCAGAAGTGGAACTCCAGCAGATAGCCGAGTCCAAACACTTATCATTCCATCTTCTGTCTCCATCACATTTTTTTCTCCAATCTGAATCTATATTTGAGTAACGCCAGGTAGTAAAGCACATGGTTATTAACTGCCCTTCTAAAAAGTCATATACAAGCTGTTTCACTTTTTGTAGAAAATACTGTATGTGTGTATAGTAAATATCAGGGACTAGAAGAAACAACTAGGTAAATATTTAGTAATCTTCACTATCAAGTCAAAGGAGCATTCTCACCAAGTCCTACTGGAACCATTGTCCCACACTGACAGCTCCCCAGTGTGGCCAGTACACAACAAATAGCTACCCTCTTTAGCCTCTAAAACCACCTATTCAATGTAATATTCTCAGAGCACTGCACTCAGTTGATTAAAGTCATGTTTGCTGTGATGTAAACATCACAGCATCACCAAAGTGTCAACATCATCAAATGTTAATTTTAGAAGTATTTTAACACAGTCTGACTATACTAACAGTTCATCAGGGTGTTTGAACTAAAACATCCTTGTTAATTTGTGCATATATACTACAAATTAACACATCAATACACCACAAAATCTATTGTCCTTTTTTTACACCATAAACAGAAATCATACATCTTTTCTCCTATGAAGGTAAGCCACTACACACCTACATCCAAATTTCAACATTTATTTCTGGAAAACAGAAACAACTTAGACTATTACGGAAACCAACAAAAGAGTTTCACTAAGTTTCTCAAGACTGTAATGAAATCACAAGCACCAAATTTCTGAAAGTTTTGTAGCATGGGACACAAACAGTGCCAAACAGATACCTTTGACAGAGTACAGAATGACAGGGATGACAAGGTGGAGCAGCCCTCAGAGTGAGCTGGCAGCAATTACAAACCCATTAGACATCATAAATCTTTCCATTCAACTCCAGTATCTCCGTGGCCATTAAAATAAGACCACAGAGGAACAATCCCAACTCTGGTATTGCTGGGAGGATGACCTACAAAGACCTATTAGAGTGAGATAGCCTTTCCTTATGTCATCACTATAGGCGTACTGGGAAACTGTAGCCTTGTTTCTTAAGCAGGCAGGGTGACAGAGTGCTCCTCTGTTTACATGATTTTCCTGTCCCCAGTAACTTGTAATTTTATTTTTCCCATTTCCACAAAATCTGATGTACTTGTATAGATACTAAACTTATTTAAATGTGTGAATAGTAACAAAAACCAATTAGGGAGTCTGCTCTGGGAAAGACTGCAATATGAGCTCATCTTTCCAGAGATTCCCTGGGACAGAAGGGAGATTACACATGTCCTAATTTCAGGGAAATCTTCAGTCAGTTTCAGTTGCACTGTATTAGTCTTCACAGAATCCCACCACTAGACACAGAGCTACAGTACACCAGGTTTCATTAGTTCCACTACTTGGAAAGTACTTGTTTACTTTAATAAAACATGAATAACTGAAAGCAGAAGCCTGCTTGCCAGGTGGGTTTTTTTTCACTTCCTTGGTTTACTTGAAGAACTTAATATAAAGCCATAATATTAAGCAGTAATTTTGGCTGTGTTTTAAAACACTCTGTCAAGAGTGAAATTACAGCTGAGAAAAGTAGCTAAAATGACTACACTAACTGCTGACACAGATTGGGTTGAGCCTGCCATCCCTACTCAAGCCTGTGCCAGGCTGCTGCCACCCTACACAAATTTCTCAGGTTATTCTAGATTCTTGTATTCAATACTGCAAAACTGAGATTCCTGGTTAATGCTATAAAGCAACACTGAATAAATACAAATAGGTTAATCTTTCTCTGCAGTCATATCCTCCCACACTGGTAAGTGTAATTAGGGAAATGCTACATTGCATGTCCTGAATAGCAAATGTAGCTGATTGTTAACCATTACATTTACATAGTTTATATGAAAAATATTTAAATTCATGAATGCTCCAAGTTTTTTTTTCCATAACATTAATATCTGAATAGTATCTGAATGTATAATAGTGTATTTGTAGCTTATTGATTCGTCTGTAAGGTCCTTGTATGAAACGTGTTGGACGATGAACTTCCAGGTGTAGGGAACATTTCAGATAGAAAAAGAAATATTCTTTGATAAAAGCAACATATGCTTGGAGGGAGAGAGGGGGAAGATACTCTGTTCTAAGCTGACAGGAAAGCGTGTTCACATCAAAAAAGATAAATTATAATATATTAAAAGAAAATCTGAGGAAGTGTCTTTTATAAAATTGTATTTTGCAGAATGAATTGTCAATAATCTTTCATCTGTATTTAACATCCATAAGATAATGATTTCTACAAAAACACAGTGATAAAAAGGTTTATATGGAGCATGGAATTTCATTTTGCCAACAATAACTGTCTGGTATCTGTTTTATCAAGAATAGACAAAACAGAAATGTATCACATATTTTGAGAATGTAAAAAAATAAATAAATTTTTTAAAAGAAATAACTATTTAGAAATTTGACTATGAAGAGATGTATGCTGGCTAGCAATACCTCTGATAGGATTTGTAAAATGATAGAATGAATGCAGTGGGTATTACAAAAACATTTTTTTAAAACCTGAACTGGGATAAAGAGGAACTACTGTTCTATGAAATCTGTTTTATAAACCAGACCATTATTAAAAAAACATCAACTTATTTTCTGGGTGCCCTGTCTAGGCTACCACAGACACAATTTTCAGAAAGTCAGTGTTCAAACTTTAAAGAACTGCTTTCATTTAGAAGGCAAGAACTTGAGCACCTCAACTCAAAATACTAGCTTTTCATGAACAAAACTGAAAAAAATGAGGTAAAAAAATAATGTTCATACTAATTTATTTCCTTTTTTTGCCTTTTAAACTTTTGCTCTTTGTATTCTCCTTCTATGTTGTCCAGCTACGAGGAAATTTTTCTTTTAAAGTAACAAATGAAATCACCATTTACATTATACCATTACACCTCTTTACATTAAGGTCATGTAAACACAACCCAATGCCGTTTGATTTGGGCATTCAAATTTGGACATAAGTATTCATATATTACTCGACTATTCAAACACACATATAAATTAGAGCAATAGTATCTACTTGTAATACAGCTTTGCCAAACAGTCTTAAGAAACATTTTATTCACGAATATTGTAGCTTCTCTTCATGGACAAAATGTTAAAATTACCTTGATGCCTCCCTGTAGGCACAATTATTTGCAGTTCTCTGTAGCTCTTAATCTGTATTTATCATATTTCCCAAGTAGGGTTATTAATGAATCTATGATGTACTTTATACACATTCATTTGCTAAACAGTTTAAATGCATCCTTTTATGACCAAGGTATACATGGAGATTTATTTATTGATAAGAAGTTAGAAGTAGAATATTGGGGGTGCTTTGCAGTGAGTAGATTATTAGTCAGTACTTAAAACTCACACACACTGTGAGTAAACTGACCTCTTGGATGGTTTAAAAGCTAATTTTTCAACAGTTTTAGTACTTACACAGTGAGATCACTAGAACTAACATGGCAGATTTCAATCCATTTCAACATATATACTTTGTGCAGTAGTATTTCCTAGAAACTGTACATGACAATTCAGTATCTCATGAAAAATCAGTTACTTTTTAGTTCAAGATCCTCAGTCACTGAAACAGGATATTATTTTGTGTCCTGAACAATA
The DNA here is from genome assembly GCA_013400335.1 of Eurystomus gularis. Lineage (NCBI taxonomy): Eukaryota > Metazoa > Chordata > Aves > Coraciiformes > Coraciidae > Eurystomus > Eurystomus gularis. The sequence goes on from VZZY01001582.1 coordinate 167,648, forward strand.
TCTTGTTCCAGTTTCTAAGGAAACCAGCAGCAAAAACTAAGTTTACAACGCTGCATCCTGCAGACATTGACTACAACGTCAGTCTCCAGGGTGTCATTACCAAGTGCTATTTGCATTCAAATTTCTATAACCTTTAAGCAACTAGATTGTTTGTTTATATGCATGGTTATGATGTACTAGGTATCTAGTTGTTATTCCTCACCTCCTCATATGGGTTCACAGCCTATTGGCGTTTAATGGCTTATAAAGCTAGATTTCAAATCAGAGACACCGTTTGTGAATTTTTATCTTAGAAATTTCTTTTTGCCACACTGAGTGAGATGTCTGTTCAAGCCTCAATACGTGCTTCATTAGTGGATGTCACTCATTTGCTTTCACACATGGGGAGAAACAGGCGAAGTAATGTTGCTGTGTGCTATGTGAGACCATCTAGAGGAATGGTCTATCCATTCTGCACAGAAGGTTTTGGGAACTAGCCTAGGGAAACTAGGTTACATGTTCCTAGGGGAAGTCAAGGAAAACTCCAGATTTTTCTTGACAGACACTTGCCTCTTTTGTCAAAAAAACTCAACAAATATTCTGATGAGTTACTGATGCTTTTATAGTTGAAAACTCTCCTGACAAAATACTCTGCTGACCAGAGATGACAAGGCCCTGACATCAAGTTTCTGTCTTCAGAATATACAGAATTGTTATAAAATCTGTTCGTAGAGGATGTAATAAAAAAGGTTCAGGGGCTGTACTTTCCCACTGAAATCAACATCAATTTGTCATCTGGTAGAAAACCCTTTTCCTTTCTATTGTGTTTTAAGGCATCACACTTTCAACTTTGTAATTATTTTTCATAGAAGAAAATCTTCCATGAACTACTACAAGCTTTGAATTTATTCTGTATTTAGTGATATAGAACTTAGTGAACAGGATAAAAAGATGATTTTCTAAACAAATCACTTTTTATGACTAAGCAATCACACTTATCCAAAGAAACAGAGAGCTTGAATATAAAAAGTAAGATTTCTGTTCTGAATTTTAGAGAGATAATTGCAAGTGCAGCCTTCCACAATCAAACCAATTTAATTTAACAATTAATGATCTAACTTTGGCAGAAGCAGTCATAGATTTAGATCAGATTTTTCTCCAGAAAATTATTTTGGGAAAGTAATTCTTAGTTGGTCTCTTGTCTTATAGAATGTTCCCTTAGTCTTCATTCCCCTCCCCTTGTTAAGAGCATTTAACCTGAAACAAAGCAAAATTAGTTATCTTTTTTCTCCTCTCCAAACTTCACTAAAATCTAAAGTAAATATAATAAGATGGTACTCAAGCTCCATATAGTAGTACAGAAACAAGAAACACACACTTACAATAAGCTCTGAAGAAGTCTTGGGCTGTGTAGGAAAAGGTTGCTTTCTGTGTGCTTACAATATGCAACTCGCTTACACAGCTTTTCAGTAAATCATATATATTATTACTATAAACAGTAGGTTCTTGGATGGTTACATGATAAAATAACTGTAGAATTAAAAAGATACATCCCTTCACAAGTTATGAGTCCTAAAAAATATACAGTAAAAATATAATTCATATAAATATAACCTTGAGATCACCAACCAAATGTTTTTGCCCTATAAAATTTTTTTCAGCTTGCAGAAATAATAACAAAACTAAAGTTATACATTACATTTATATATGTTATAAGTTTTCTTGGAAGCTTTGCTAAGTTCCATAAAATCATTTAAAAAAAAAAAAGAAAAAAGTGATGATACTATGGGGTTTTTAAGTCAAATGTGTAATAAGTAAAAAAATATGTTGAAACCACCAAAAATGTTTAAAAGAATATTGAAAAAAAGGAAAAGTAATTCTTCAAGGTGACAAATGTGCATTCCCCATTGCTTGGATGCAATACAAGTACACCTTTAGTTAATTACATAATGCCTTCTGTGATGCATTTCTTTGATGTTGTATCTTCCTTTTATTGTAAATAATTAGGGAAGGATTACTTGCAAGATAGATTAGTAATTGACGACTGTTGAGTTCACTGGGCATTTTGAGTTCACTGTTGATTTTATACACTTACTGCAGTGGCTTGACAATAAAGTAATATCCTTATTATAGTCTCATCCAGAGTAACACTGAGCACCTCTTACAACGCAATGACACCTTAGATCACCCAGTGAGTTAAACAGAACTTGCGGCTTCTTTGTATCTCATAAGATCAGTTTTCAATTAGAAGTGAAAGGCCACATATTGTACTAAATAATTCTTTGACTTTAATGAGCATCTCTCACATTCAGGTCAAAGGTTGTGTATCGAGGATGCTTGGCTAGTCTGTACTCCGAAAGCAGAGCGAATGCCAACTCATTTGTCTATCAAATGAGAAGCTAAGGCAGTAGCAAAGACACACCTTGACAACATTACACCTGTTGGGCACAGATTCCCAAGGCTGTCCCAAGCACCGAGCCCCAGCACGCAGCCGGGCTGCCTCTGCAACCTCTGCCATTTCAATTACCTACACTTTTGGCTATATGTGTTTTAGACGTCAATGATGTTTTACCTCTCCAGTCAACTGAAACAGGATAATTCTCTGAGCCTGAATAAATGAGACAGAAAACAATCCAGATAAGGAAGGTTGATCAATCTGAATTCCATAAGCTACACAGAGGAAGCCACTAGACATTAACTGTTGGGATATACTTGGACATTCTTGAAACACCACGTGGCATACTGATGGATGTTGTTGAAGACCACAGGTCAAAATGAAGAGGAAGATAAATGAAAAAGTGAAACAGTGACAATATGTTTTGGAAGTCCTCTTAAACTCCTGAATTACTGTTTCTCAGAGGAAGAAGAAGGATTAAGAAACAGTAACAAAAGTTACCCAAGATGCAGCTATCCTAGGGGTGCGGGGACCACGTGGCTGCTCCCATACCTTGTATCACAATGGAAGCAATAAAGATTGGGGCAAGGAAGGGAAAGGGGCTTTGACTCTGTCAAATACTTCCCTCTGAAGTGCTTTAACTTTCTCTCAGAAATATTACTAAAGCCTTACAGCCACCAAAAGGCCAGCCACATTCTGATGAGATATAAAGCTAGGCAAAGTCTTTGTTGCTGTAATATAAATGGAAGTTGTGTTTGAGTATGGCAGTTAGCAGAAGAGTATTACTTAAAACACAATAGCAGGAGGGAAAAACTAAGGATGTGATGAATTAATTAGTATCTTCAGAGATGAAAATATACTGGGTGTCGTAAAGCATGCCTGAAAATTAAAAGTTATGGAAAAAAATAATCATATCTGGAAAGACAGAAAGGTGATAAAGTAAAAATTCCAGGTAGCAGAAACAGAGAGAGAACTTTTACACCACTAAAGACAAGATTGCTGGAAAGAAAAAGGTGCTAAGAGGATAACTAGAAAAAGGAAAGGGAAGGTCATAGATAGAGATGGGTACAGGGCTATTCAAGGTTTAAAAAATAAGTCTTAAACAGGTGTGAAATCAAACTCCTGAGTATTCAGCACAACTACCTTATTTCTATGTCACAGCTGAGCCATCTATAGGAAATACTGTATCACTGGTACTTAAATAAAAAGGAAAGAGAGTCTAATGTAAAAAGAAAGAACAGGAAATCTTCATTGCAGAATAAAAAGGCTCCATCTAAATCTCATTCCTCTTTATTTCTTCTCCTTCTATTTTGCCAGTTGCTGTGGGGTAAGCCCCACTTCTGTGACAGGGATAATACTATAAAGCAAAACACTCTTCAGCTACCACATTTCTGCAGTGTCCTTACAAGGCTCCTTACAAATGCCTGTCTATTTTATGTATTTATGTCAGGGCAAAACTCAAGCTCAGAAACACAAAACAAAATTGTTTAAAAGGTTTTTAAGATAATCCCTAAGAATAAGATAATCATTCATGAGAACTGATGCAGTCCTTACAAGTAATCAGCTCTTGCCAAAGACTGAATTAAATTAGAGGGACAGTGTTGAAGCCTGCATCCTGTTAAGAACATACAAGGGGAAAATGTTTCATACATATTTTGCATGTATTTTTTCCACTGTCTAATTGGGCTGGAGGAGTGAGATAACTCTTAGCCTATTGTTCTGGCAAGCCACAAGTGTAAAGGGAGAAGGGAATTGTTAACAAGCTAATATTAGTCCAGTAACGTGACTCGATCATTTTATTTCTATCTGCTGAATAGATGTCACAAATTCTCATGTAGGAAATTTGCTCTTCCTTTTGCCACAAAGATTAGCTACAACCTGTGATACCAGTACTTTGCTGGAAGGAATAGTACAGGAGCTTCACTGCTGTGTTATTATCTGGGATCTATTATGTTTTACATTTTTCAAAAATCTTTAGCTAGATCTTTGACATTCAACTGCCTATAAAGACATGCACCACCTGATGAGAAGCTTTGATGTGCATTTTGAGGATTAAATAATCTAGATGGAAGGCAATGTGTTTCCAGCCAAGAAGAAAACTATGGAGGAAATTTTGCCTCCTGCCGTTTAGCACTGCTGGCTGTCAATACCTTTTAGCCTACTCTCTAAATTTGATTTCATACATATTTACAGACTATTTTTCCTCTTACTACTAATTCTTTTGAGACCAAATTAAGAACAAAGATAGCAGGAATAGGCTTCATCAAATAAAAATGTAAATATGCTGCATCTCATTTTTGGATGAAGAAAGTGTATTTAAATATTTTCCTGAATGGAATATCTTTGCAGTATCATTATTGCTTGCAACTGGAAAAGTAATAGCCTTACAAGTCAGAGTAATCCACTGAGGCTTAAGCAAATTTATGCATTTAAATAATGTAGTTTACTTTAAATAAATAAACCCAACAAAAACAACAACAAAAAAATCCCCAACAACTAGAATTTTCTGCATTTTCAGACGAGGAAATAAAACTAATAATAAAACACCTAGATACTAAAGAAAAGATATTCTTACTTCCTATATTCAGGATACATTGTCACATTGCTCAATAGCTTTAACTACGAAAGAAATACTGAAGTAATTAGGAAACTACTTTTTTTACACACTTTTGAAAGAAAACTGAAAAATCTAAAGATAAAACTGAAAATGATGGTTCTTCTACCAAGTCAGATTAATCCATAACGTACTTAGAATTCTCATGTTCTTAAAGGAGGTCTAAAACCCATTAATGTTTTTTCTAATTAGCAGCCCACCTTTTCTGTCTGACTTCACAGGTAAATAGACAAATATAGTAGATTCAAGATACTGTCTCGATGACTCCAGTGAAGTTACAACAGTGACTTTGGTGGAGTCAAAATCTTACCAGAAATGTTTGATCTCTTTTACTTCCCAGTTTAAGTTCAGTGAAAAAATAAATATACCTTGTCTAACTGAATGCTTTGATATTTTTTTCTCACTTGTTACCTCTACCCCAGTCAAATAAGTATTCCAAAAGGATTCAGAAAAAACATTAGCAATAATTGTTGCTATAAACAATAGAAGTCTTTACATTCCATCATGTTCATTTTTCAAAAGATGTAAGACATATTTTCACCTGTAATGACAGCCTTCAGTAAAGTCCAGTACAAAAAGTATTTATGTACAAAGCAAGAAAAGAGTAATCAGACATATTTTCTACGTGCTCGTCTGGCATCTATTATAAGTAATTTTGACTTCTACATCTCTCTTAACTTTAAGGTTCTTCCATATCATCCTGCCCCCAAAACACATAGAAGCTTCCATATGGGTTTTGCATGATCAGGAACTAGCACAGAACTTGTGATTCTAGCTTTAAAACAGTTAAGCATCTTATTGCATCAGCTGCTTCCCTACATATTCAGCCAGGCATTAGCTACATCTGCAGTACTTACAGAGAAACAGTCACAGTAAGCTTGGTAAGGCTTTAAACACCATGTGTATGCTCCTAAGGGGTTTCTGCAGGCCAGTTTCTTATTTAGACACCTAGGATGTTCTGCTAACCAGGTTTGCCAAAGATGGGCACACTGTTTCTGAAGAAAGTGGCATCCACAGTGCCATGAGGGACACGTAGGAGAAATGAAAGGTTTACAATGAGAAGCCCAGTGGGTGTTCCAGGTTGCATCAAACTTCAGCTTCTTCTGCACTCTGCTGCTTCTAAAGAGAGCATGCAAACCAAACTCACTGAGCTAAGGATGTCAAGATTTATGCGGGAATCTGTATATTATCCTTGCCTGCAGGTATTTCTTCACAGAAGAATATATTAGGGCCTGCTACCTTGAATCATTTTCTTTTGAGAAACTGAATCACAGTTCTACCACTTCTAAAGTGTCATATATTCACAAGCACAATATTAAACTGATGTCTGTTTGTTATATAGTATATAGATATCCTTTGTTGACGTCTCATGATATTTCTATATAGGGCAAGATAAAATCTACTTGAAAGAAGAGCAAATATGTTAACTGTTTTTCTCAAGAAAACTCATGCAGAGAAGAAGGAGATTAATCTTTTTGTAAGTGCTGGCAACATTTCAGAGACATATCTACAAAGAATTGTGACAAGTTTAACAGTGACATTATGTAGAATAGTGAGGAGGCTAAACAAGACTTAAAGAGCCAAACTTCCCCTTTAAATCTCTGTCTACATAAATTGTCAGACTCTGTGATGTTTGAACACAACCCCCTAAGCTGGTAGGCACGTTCATTATCTGTAGGCCTATTCCTGTCAGTCTGCAGTAGGAGACCCAAATATTCTTAGTTCAGGTTTGTTCCCTATGGTTTTACTCAATTTCTCCGTTTCTTCAAGAAAAAAATCTGCAGCTTGCTCTCTGCAACCACTGTGCTTACTGTTTGCCCCTACAAATTGTAGGACAATAGTGAAATGGGCCCTGGGAACACGTCCCTGCTTGGTTTTCTTGGCAACTATCATACAAACAGCTTGACATTTTTTACGTGTCAAACTCCAGATGCACAAAAATATTAAATGTAAACAAATCTTTAGGAAATTTTAAAATTTTCCTGGATACTAGGAACACACATTTTGAAGGCTTGTGTTGTAATTGTAATGAGTTAAATCTAGAAAAGGAAAAAATACTATGTTCTGATAACAAAAAAAAAGAGAATAGAAAGATTTAAGATTGGCCTTTAAAAGAGTATTTCTTGCTAAATGTTTTTCTTTAAAGGCTTGGCATCTGATTTCTGCAGATAAAATGTGTCCCTGACAGTAAGTGCATTCTTACAATTATATCATATATTTTGTGAGAATTAAAAAACCCACAAACTTTTTCCCATCTGCAAAATTATATTCAAGAAAGATGTTTAGCAAATTCTCCTGTAAGGACTGTATAAATCAGAATTATAAAAATGAATGTTTTCACAATCTCAGAGGCTTCACCGCTGTAATTAAAAGGTGAATTTTTCACTTTTATTTCGTTATTCTTGCCTCCTGGGTCTGATTTATAACTTTTGTAACACAATAATATTCATTTATTTCTTTGTGCCATGTTGTATGTTATTTCAAAAGTAACATCTAGGGTGTCCTTGCTTTAAAATGTAGATTTAGCCTCTCTGGATGAAACTTGGTAGAACATCTGTGTTTGAAAGTATGAAAAATTACCACATTTTCTGAGTGAACCAGGCTGAGTGCTCACATTATACTGTCTCTAAGAGAAAATTAAAGTACTGCTGATAGCTGAGGGACTGTATGGCTCAAGGGAATCATAGTGTGACACAGTCTTTCATCTGATGAAAACCAGCATGAATTTTGTCCATGCTGATAATGACCGAAAGTCATTAGCATTTGTTCAGTAATTTATTTCAAATGAGTTAGGGGTCCAGCTCATGTCTTGGTGGTAAAGATTCCAAATTAGAACCAAGCAAATAATGAAGAAATATCTCTGCAAAAATTATTCCGTATTTTTAATCTTGTATGCTTAAACTTCCTTGTGTTTATTACCTTCTTAATGTTTTAACAAACAAGTCTAGGAGGAGGGGTGATTGTTAATTTAAAAGATGCATCTGCAAATTCTCATGGAAAGCAAATCCTGACTTTATGAAGACAAGTATTTGCATTGGAAAAAAATCTTATTTTTTAAGATTCTGCTTATTCAACTAAATCCATTAAAACATGTTCTGTGTGGTCTCTGTGCCTGGTCAAAACTAACAAACAGGTTCTGTTTTGTGAATCAGATGCTAACAACTGAGGTGTTTTCAAGAAAACTACAGAATCACAGCTATTTACAAAAAATACTCAGCAAAGAAAACCGTCTCACAAGTTAAACAGAGCTAAACAGAAAAAGAAACTCCATAAGAATACACAACATCTTATTAACTTAGTGTTTGGTATAAACTGAGGCCTGATGGAGGTGAGAATGGAGAATTTAACTTTGCAGGAGTGGAACAAGGACTGCTGTGGGAAGTCATTCCGGCCATATGGCTAGAAGATAAAAATCACAGATTGGTGTTTGAGAGACTACAAAATCTAGCAGAAGAATTTACTGGGCACATGTTCCCAAAAAAAGGGTGTATGAATAAATATGGATGTCTTGCAAAAATACCCCCACTGAAGGTATCTGGTGTATTCTAGCAAAATCTGTAAGCGTGGAGTAATATTTTGGTAAAAGACTGATGTAAAAAAAAAAATCTGCAAAGCTACAAAACTCTCATCAGGGCTATCTGGAAGAGACATTACATCATTTCACACTGACCATTTATCATCTGCTTTTACAATGCCTAAGCATCTCCATCATATACAGGTATCTCTTTGCCTGACTAGCACAGAGGATTGAAGACTGCATTACATGTAGGCAAATTATTCTCATGATGGGATATTTTGTGAAAGCAAGATCTGAATGTATATTCTGATCTGAATGTTTATTGGGATCTGGTAAACAAGGGTATGGATAAGAGATTCACAGAATCATTCAGGTTGGAAGGGACCTCTGGACATTACCTTGTCCAACCCTGTTGCTAAAAGCAGACTCAACTTGAGCAGGTTGCTCAAGGCAACATCCATTCAGTTTTCAAATACTTTCAAGGATGGAGACTCCTAAATCTCTCTGGGCAACCTGCTCCAACGTGTGACCAATCTCACACTAAAAAAGGTTTTTCTTATGTTTGCATGGAATATCCTGTATTTCAGTTTGTGTCTGTTCCTTTTTTTTTTTTTTTTTTTCCACTGGGCACCCCTGGTAAGAGCTTGGCTTTGTCTTCTTCAGCGACTCATATCAGGTATTTATAGACAGTCATAAGACCCCCAGGACTTCTCTTGTCCAAGCTGAACAACTCCAGCTATCACAGCCTCTCCTCATATGACACATGCTCCAGACTGCAAATCATCTTCCTAGCCCTTTGCTGAGCTCTCTCCAGTATGTCCATAACCCTCTTGTAGCGGGGAGGCCAGAACTGGACACAACACTCCAGACATCTCACCAAGACTGAGTAGAGGGGAAGGATCAGCTCCTTCAACCTGCTCGCAATGTGCTCCCTAATGTAGCCCAGGAGGCTGTCGAGCTTCTATGCCACAAGAGCATGTTGCTGGCTAATGGTCAATTTGATGTCCACTAGGACCCCCAGACCATTGCTGCAGAGCTCATTTCCAGCTGGTGAGACCAAGCCTGTACTGGGGCATGGATTGATTCCTTTCTAGGTGCAGGACTTTGCATTTATTGTTTTTAAATTTTGTGAGGTTTCTGTGGGTCCATTGCTCCAGGATGTCAAGTTCTCTCTAAATGACAGCATAGCCTCTTGGTGTATCAGCTGCTCCTCTCAATTTCAGGTTGCAATGCAATTTTGGATCCCCTGCAACAGATCTCCCAATTTCCAAAAGAATGCAATCAAAACAGGGTGAAAGTAATCACAGAAAATGGAGAATCAGCTTCTGAAAGCATGTGAATTTTGCTGCAAGAAGGAAACAAGGAGAGGAAACAAGGAGCTGATGGCCCTTCGTGTGTAAATACATGAAACAGACTGAGGTTCCACTCCTCTTCTAATAAGAAAGATGGTATGGCTTATGGCCTCAGCCTTTAAAGTCAGAGAAGTAAGAGGTTGCAAAGACAACAACAAACAGTGCTTTGTTTCTCTTGCATTCTACGCTCTTGGCTGGGTTCCTGCTTCCTTGGAAAGAACAGGACTCTGCAACAAGCCAAATACAAGCAAAAAGTGGCAAAATATTAGGCAAAGGAAGAGCATTTCCAGCAATTATATTTCTGTGTGACTATATATGGCACAAGCCATATATGGCACAAGGTGCAGACAGACTGGTATTTTAGACAGCAGATTCTCCTCACTGAGAAACACCACATTTAACTGGAATAAATAGTATAACTCCTGATTAACATCAGCAAATCTAAGAGAGAAAAAACACCTGGAAGAGCTTACCATGACAGGAGCCATAAGCTTATTTCTATTGTTGCTAAACAGAATGTCAGCTACAACATTTCCAGTCTGTAATTTGTACTGTTCACTATGTTCATCCTCATGCCATAGGGAAAAATGATGCTTAAGGCAGAATGATTACACCACACTAGCCTTAAGCTAAAATGACATCACAAATAAACAGTGCAAGAAATAGTAATAATGACAGCAATCAAGAGAGATATAAAAAATAAAACCAATGTAGAACTGTGGCAAAGTAATACATCTTCAAAACTAGCTAGAACATTTAAAGATCCATTCAGAATAACAAAGACAAAAAATGGCAAACTAAAATCCACTGTAATGCTTAAAATTGTCCTTTTAACCTTTATTTAAATTAGCAAAAGTTGCATGTTCATACCCAATGGCAAAATATAGCCCTTTTCTAGCAAAACATGTAAGCTTGGTATTAATACAGAGTATGTAATATTTAAAAAGTCATTTATTATAAAATCTAAGGCATGACTATATTGCCAAGTATTGAGCTTAGCAAAGAAATATTATTTCTGCTTAAATTGGTCCAAAACTCAATAAAGCTATCCAATGAAAATTTGGGTGAATTGTCCATTTGCAGACCAGTAGCTACAATAAAAGAGACAATGTCTGCACTTGTTGAAAGTAATATCCATTTAAGTTCTGAACACAAGCATCCTCTAACAATAAACCAAATGAGCTCTCAATATAAAATATGTCTTCCTTCTCTGAAAATCTGTATAGCGATTACAGCCCGAGGGAACTTTTAACAAAATGTTATAAAACTGAAAACTGACATTAATAGGAAGTACTGATATATCCTTAGTGACAATGAGTCCCATTCTCCTGCCACTGCATAATGGAAACACCAATTGGCTCCAATTTGCTTCGATTGGATTTGCTCCGATCACTGACAGAAGAACGAGGCCCAGTCCTGCTGAGACATCATTATGAGAGACAGATTTAGTAGAAAATATTGGCTACAGCTGAAATATGTGACTCTTTAACGTTACTCAGGCTTTGGTTGAAATCCATGGGGGTGGATAGGACTCAGTAAATGTGGTCAATGCATTCCTTACAGTCAATGACTAGTTCATATCCTGAGCTCCATCAGTGACGTAAAGCACATGGCATTTCTACTTTCCCACTGCATAAACCAATCTCAAGTCTCCCTCTGTGAAAACTTATCCTGGCTCTTTATTCTCAAAAAATCCTCTAGTGTCTCCCACCTCCTTAATTATCATTGTGCCTTTCACATATCCTTTTCTGTCTGCCTAAATACACCTCATTTAAATTTTCATCCTTGCCTCATATTTTAGCCTCTTTCTCCCTTCACCAATCCTCATCAGATCTCCTTTACACCCTGCATATCCGGGGGCCTGAGGTGGAAGAGCTCTGCCCAAAGAATATCTGTCCAGAATAGCCCAAATTTCAGACTCTGAAAACAATCTGTTCACTCTTACATCATCTTTCTACAGTATGCCTGAATTTTGAAGATAATTAAGAGGTACTGCACTCCTCCTTGTGCAAGCTAGGAAGAGGAAATGTGATCTGTCCCCTTATCATGAGGTTCTGACCAAGAACACACATACTGCACCAAGAGAAGGTGCAAGAAGGAATTTACCCTGCGCTAGAAATATGTGATAAATTTTATACTGAATCCAATTTAATGTTACAATTGATTTTCTTATTCAACTCAGGATTGAAAGCCTATTATAATACTACTTATCAATAGAAAATGTTGATTCACACTTTGAATTAAGTGGCTAAAATTGGGATTTGATTTAGATTTACTAGGACAGCAATTGCAAGTTAATTAAACACCAATTGACCATTAAAATATTTTTACTGAGGTTTAACAGCTCCACTACATAAGATTTGCTAAATTACTGTCCAAATTGTGTCTTTAGATGTACTGCAGTGAATTCAGTGAGGTTGCACAGATGCAAATAAAACCAACATTTGACTAATAGTGGTTTTCTCTTGAGCTAGTGTTTATTTAACACACAGTAACTCACTGAGTCTAAATCAAGTGCTTAGCTACAGATATTTAGGATAAAGTGTTAAGGAATATTACTGATTATGGCATATGTTTTGAAATCATAAAACACAATAGTAAATGTCTGACAGCATTTTTTAATTGCCAAAATAATCTTCAGTTCAGAAAGATATGAAAGACTGGATACCTCTATACGTAAGTCTGGCACCAGACATAGAAGGAATAACATAATGTGATACATAACAATCCAGGTTATTGTGGCCATACTAAGGTTAACAACAACATGGGAATCCAAACTGGAAAGCAAGGACTGAACTGGACTCAGTTACTCATCAGCAGTGTGTGGAGAGGTAAGAATTCTCTCCCATTCTCTCCCACCATTGCGTGGTGTCCAGGCCAACACTAAGCAGGTGCTATGATCAACTTTTTTTCCACTTGATGCTGAAATCTGGGCTCGGGACGTGCACAAGCATAGCCTGGGTTCTCCCTCTACAGCTGAGGCAGCCCAAAGGAGGATGCCATAGTTTGCTTGCAGAATATTCATCACCAATTAACATAATCAATGGAGATCTTTGCCAAATTAGAAGGGCAGGATAAAACACTCCAGTTGCATTAGTAATGCCCTGTCAGAATCTAATCCTCTATGGATAAATGTGTTATCTCTAGTTTTCCATCACTGCTTAAGAGGTTGGCACCTTCAAGGAGGATAAGACACATTTTAAAGCCTTACCTAGCCACACAGCAAGACCATAACTGTTATTTTTTTAATCAGTCTTATACAGTCTTAATTCTCATCTCGTTCTTTCCTTTTAAGATAGCTCTTTTCTTGAAACAATAACAAAACATACTGATTTTTCCAATGTGCATCTGGGTAAAATTTCCCTTCCTCATGATGATTCCTTGAACTTTTTTTTTTTTTACTGTTATTCTAATCAATCACATTCAGCTTTTTATTCCTGACTTCAGTGTTTTTATCACCCCTGTTCACCCCTGTTTTATCAGCTGCCTTTCAGCAGTTCCAACTCTTCCTGGTATTTAGAACACCAGCACAAATTTCAGCAACACTGCTCATTGCCATTTTTGCTTTCCATCCTTCACGAACCAGAAATACTATTCCAGAGAGTATTCTTCCAACCCTTGGACCTATCCCAAGTCTTGTGATATCAGATAAATCACCATTTTCTTTGGTGTAAGGACTTCTATTTCTTATTTTGTATAAAAATGCAATTATCAGAAAAAGGTCTTCGGCAGTTAGATCCACTATTTTTAATCCCCTGCATGCTCATATAAACATAGGCTCATGGGTGGTAGAGTCGCAGAGTAATCCTCTGGATGTCATCTCCCCTCCCCCAGCTTATCTAGTACAAACCCCCGTTATGGAGAGGGGAGAGCTAAATTGCACTGTCACACCCAAGCCAAAGCGGGATTTCAAGTCAATAACCTTTTTTTCATCAAACGCTGTATCTGTGTCAAGCAGATACACCTTTATCCTTTCTCTTTCACGGCAAAGTGTCCATGTCCAAGGAACTCAAAACCTTCCTGTAAGCATCAGCCTCTGCCTAAACTTTTATTCACAGCTGAGTTGACCAACAAGAAAATCCCCTGATTTCCCCCCTAGAGCTCCAGGACTTGCTCAGGGTCATACCAAACTGCCACCAGGCATGCCCAGGCTTTGGTAACAGTGGGGGCATTGTTCATGGTTTCCTGAGTTACCACCTTCAGCTCATATTCCTCCTCTTTTTAATGCCATTCCAAAGCAAGTCCTGCCTGAAACACAACCCTCTCCCTTCTCTTTCAATCCTCTAACTAAACCTACAAATGAAACTGTGCTGCAATGTAAGTCCATAATCTTAGAATAAATGTTATTTTGTAGCCAGAAGCTGATCTTCCAAAAGAAAAGATACAAACTTTAGCCATTTATTTTCTTAAAGCAAAATATTCTGGAACTACATTAAACAAAAACAAACCCTTTGGTGATTGTTCTGAAGTTCTTGTGCTATTATAAACCAGATACAAGGGATCCAATGACTTACTTTCCACAGAAGTACTTAAATTACTTTTTTGGGGAGGGGGTAAGAGGAGAGCTCGAGTGCAGCTGTACAATGTTATGTTATTATTTTCTTTACCACTCCTACCTACTGGTCACTACTTGGTCTCCCTAGGAAATATAGGCATTCAAAATATCAAATAAATACAACTTGATGTTAGCTTTATCTCTGTTTCTCCTTCCTCTGCATTCACACTTGTGTGACTGATTTGTGTGTGTGAAATGGTTTCCAAGTTTTCAAGCAAAAAGCAGTTAAGAAACAAAATATTTATACTCTTCTAACTTGTGCTTCCTGCCTAGCTGGATCCAATACAGATGCAAAGTCACTGGTCTGCAAGACCCTTCCACAGATCTATTATTTTATAATTAAATTAGTGAGTTGCGTTTAGATCAGAGATTCTCGGCTGCCAGCTCCTAAGAACTTGGGGAATTCAGAACCACAGAAGGATCATTTGGAGTCCATTTGGCAGAAATGTCAGAAACTCGCTGCTCCTGGGAACATCCTTTTCCAATAACATTTATAGCTCTAGATGGAAGTGAAAAGCACCATATGTTAAGAGTTTCCTGCAAAGCTTCCTGGTAAGAGAGGAAATAAATTCAACTTGTCACATCTGCTCGTGGGCCAGTCAAGTAGGATTTTATCACAGCTTTAAGTGGTTTACAAAACTGTCCTGTTATCAACTGAAGGGAGCTTTACTTCTCAAGGCTTTTTTTCAATATGCATGTTTATATAATCTCAATCGTTAAATGATTTATTTGTCAGTGGAATTCAGTAACATGTATTATTATTTATCTCTAAACAACAAAGATTACTCAGTTATTCAGCTAACAGTAACAATTCAGTTGGGAGCCAATTTGCATGGTTCAGCTGAATAAAACTAAGCAGTCCCATTCTGCCCTTCATTTTTTTGACCCCAGCTCTGCATATTGTATCAAGTTTTCCACTACAAAGTACATTTAATTAGACAAAAGTCAAACTTCTTCAGAAATCCTATGACCTAAGTACTGTAAATGCAACCCAAACAGCTGGCTTCAAACTCCCAGGGAGTTAGGGATCCTGAAGAAAGTATTATGAACCAATACATACTGTCTCTGCTGTTGCTCAAGAAATCATTACTCCCTTTACAAAAAGCAGAGATTTGTTATGTGAAGTGCAAAGATAGCACAGAACAAGGCACCACTATTCTGTGGCAAGAATAGTTGCAAAATTCACAGCAATATGAAATCAGGCATAGCCAAACTCCACAAGCTACACACGTGTTTTCTGGCATCTTGTCCTGTTCTCATTGAAGTCAGTGGGAATTTTGCCACTGACTAAACAAAGAGGAGGATTGGGCCCAAACTATGCAGCTATTTTGCCAAAATAATCAAGTTACAGGAAATTGCTCCTCAAAAGGTAGACATGTTTCAAAATTCCAGATGCCTACGTGGAGCTGATCTAATTTACACACACTGGGCCATATACTGTTCTCTGCCTCTGCACACAGTTCGCTTTGATGTTAATGGGAATCTGATGCTGCTTCAGGGCAGTACAGTACACGTCCCTTGGAGCCCATTCATTCCACTCTATCAGTAAAGAGTGAGCACAAAAGAGGGTGGAAGTAACACATCACATTACATCCAATATTCATGCAATTATTGAAGAACACTGTATGTATTACATTTGCAAACTGTCCATAATAATTTAATTTTCCCTCCTCAATTTATAATATGTTAATTAGGCATGAAATTAAATGCTTTTTAACATACAACTGATTATGCTATAATGTATCCAACAAAGATTGATTACTGAATAATAAATCAACATTTGCATAAACATTTATATAATTTATTTTTAAAAATTCCACACTGCATAAACAGATAACATGGGAAAATAACAAGCACTGTGACAGAAATTGTACTTTGCCTTTTAGAGATCTTTTTCCTTGAGACTCATCAAGACTCTGCTATACATTAGGGAAACAAACTACTCCAAACAATAAGGAGCACTGCAGTCCTCCTTTCAGTGTTATCAGAACTTCATAATAACATAGCATCTTATTCTTAACATGCACCAAGAAACAGAAAACTTGCCAGAAAATAAAAAGAATATTGCACTTTAATTACAATACAAGGTATATTAGCTTTACCCAGCATGGAATTTTCATAAAAAGATGATGCTTTCTTTGGGATCCATTCTTGTTCTTGCTCATATCAATGGCAAAACCCCTCCTTTCTAACCTTTTACCTATCATTATCATATCCGACCCTCACAAAATCTTGCTGCAATTATTTCAGCCTAGGTTTCTCTGTCACAAAGTGACAGTTATACTCATTACGTGGAGTTAAAGGTGGATAGTTTGTGATTAAAAGACACCGAGGAAAATGGGCAGAAATCTAAAGAAACTCCATTAACAGAGGCTGCTGAGACTTTGTTCAGCAGATTTCCCAGCAATTCTGGCCACACTCTGCCTGTCTGAGAACAAAATTCAGTTTTTATGGACTATGTGTCCTTGAGGAACTTTACACCAGCAATAGCTCAGATACCTTCTCCCTCCTCCACACAGTGCCTGCTCCAAAGTTCACTGAAGTACATGGAAAGACTTTCCAAGACCTCATGAGCTTTGGATCAGCCTCACATTTTGCACAATCTTCTCATAAACCATAGATTATTTACAGGCTAGTCCCAACATTGGGCTCTGTCCTGTCTATACTGAGTGGGAAGGGAGACTCTAATTTGAGCTTATCAGGAAAGAAAAGACAAACTGCATGTAACCGGATAAATGCCTCTCCCTTTTGTAACTCTGTTTATTTTTCTTGTTGGCCTATTTAGAAGTTTTAAAGATATTTAAAAATAACATTGGCCAAAACCTGCAGCAACATAATGGAGTAAGGTTGTTTTCTTTTACATACTAATTTGCTGCTTACAAGCCAGAAGCAAGAAAGTGTTTGAGAGAAACCACATCGGCTAGAACACAGAATCCTCTTGTAAAAAGAAAACTTAATTTAATACCCAACATAAGATGATCAATTAAAACCAAATTTCAATGATACAAAGAGGAAAAAGTTTAATAAGAAAACTATTATGAGAAAAGAAAACTGCAACTGCTTTTTTCCATATCTGCTTAAAAGTCACCAGCTAGCCAGCAGCAAATGCCAAGGAGACATATTCCACACAGGGAACAAGACTGAAATAGAGCCCAGCTTTGGTTCACTGCTGCAAGCTGCTGTGCACCTCTTGAGAAACACTTGGCTCTACACAGAGGCCAGTGGGAGTTTTAGTGACTCAGACTGTTATAGCATCAAATTTTTGGATATTGATGTGGATTATGTTTAGAAAGTCTGTTTTCTTGCCCAGAAATCCTGTGATGAATTTGATCTTCAGTAAGTTTTCAGGAAGTACTCATCATTAGTGGAAGGACATGGTATAATATCAGCTTTTACAAAAAGTTTTGAGATGATACTTCCCCTCGTTGCTGCAAGTGCACATCTGCAAAAGGAGGTTGGAGTCCCTGCATGGCTGAGAGCTCATTGGAGAGGGGGGTCTGATGGGCTGCCCAAGAGCTCTCCCGGGCTCCTCTCAGGGACCACAGAGAAAATGCCAAAAAGCTGAGTCTTCCAGGTAATTTCTGCAGAAGTATATTTTTAATTCCTCTCTTCTACTTCTTCCTGCTCCTCTTTCTCATTCTCAATTACTTTCTCCTTTTTGTTTTCAAGGCACCGGTAAAAGGATTTTGTTTTTGAGAAGTGACGCACTCTTTGCGACTATTCCATCACAACAAGTGGAGAATAACAGACCATCCATGTCTGCTAAGCCACATTCCGCCTCTTATTATTATTGTTCTGTATTTGGCACCAGCTTCAAACCCCATTTCCTAAAATGCACAGAACTCTGCAAGCTGCAATCCCTCAGGTAGAAACTGGTAATGCTACTCAATACACTGAATTCTTCAAGCTTTTCTCTGTGATCTCAAAATGCTTAGAAGTATCAATATTTCTTCTGCACACAGAAAACCTGGGGCATAAGTATATGAAATGATTAGAGTGTACACCCAGTCAGTGACAAAGCTACACACTGGTTACCCAGCAGGCAATCCACTGGATCATCTGACATCCCTGAAGTCACCAGATCAATCTTTCCTTCCTCACAAGATTTGACTAATCACCCCACTCTTTCTGACTCAGTTTAAAATTCCTGTGTATCTTCCTTTTCAAAGATTTTTTTGCAACTATTGGAAGCTGTTCTCACTGCATTTCCTCCTCCACCCCACTGTTTGATCTAGTGGTCCCTCAGCCAGGTGTAAGAAGGGCAGTGCTCTGCCCTCCATGCCTCGACTGCCACGTTCCACACTTCTAGCACTTGTGTTCTTCTGCATCCACTTTTTACTACCATATTTTTTATATACATCACACTGCAAAAGCAATACAGGATGTTACATGAGGTGTACTGAAATGCATTATTATTTTAAATTAATCATGTGTGATAGTTAATTATTCATTCAAACAAACCATGAAAAATAGGGACTGCAGCAATTTCCTCTCTCCAGTGTGAGATTGCTACTAAATGTATGGCACAATAAAACACTCAAATTAAAACTTCCTGATGTGACACCAAATTACTAAATTTCCAAACTACTGAAAAATTAGAAGTATAACCTTGCACAACTTATTTATTATATTCATGTCCTACTTAAAACTGCATCTTATTTGGAAGAAAAGAATATTCATGATCTCTCTTCTACAGATTGGAAAGGAAGTTTCTTGATTTGCTTGAAACCTTAAGGATGACACATCATGTGCAAGCAGTTGGTGGTATACGGCAAAATCAAACAATTACCTAGCTAAGCATATACATATTGAAGTCAGTCTTTCCCACCTGAAAACTTCATTTTTATTATTCCTAATTGTTTAGACTGCTCATCACCAACAGTGAGTAAGAGCATAAGTTCACTGCCCCAAAAAACTTGAAAATGAAAACCTTATTACATGCTCCTTGAGATAAGACCAGTGTTGGTAGAACAAGTCCTTATAATAAGCAACATGCAAGATAGGAAGAATTTGCAGGAAAGAAGCCTCAAAGAACAAAGGAAAACCAAAACACATAAGAAGTTTCTAAAAGAGATGAAGGCTAAGTTGCAAAGGAAAAGTTCAGATAAACTGAAATATGGTACTTATTTCAGTTAACTATCCAATACTATCTTACATTTACACTCATACCTCTCAGGCTCAGACTGAGTAGCCCTTCTCCTGCCCCTCCATAACAACCGAAGCTATAAAAAAATGCCATAACAATAAAAATAGGATAGAAAAGATGAAAGAACCCAAGTCCCAATGTTATTTTTATTTATGATTTTGTTGCGATTTTGTCATAAGCACTCCACCGTCTAAGACCTCCTATATAATTCCAAAATCCTTCACAGTATGTAAACAGAAGACTTTTGACTGAACTTAATGATTCTATTTTGAACTGCCTGGGTTCTGGCAGAGATATAATTACAGTATATATTCCTGAAGACTCAGTGTAACGATCAAAGCATTCTCAAAGTACAGCAATCAGTGAAGAGTTGTTTGTCTGTCAATCCTTCAAGAGAAGCATGAGTGCCCAGCTCAGCAGAACAGCAAGAGAGCACACCGCTGTCTGAGGGAATCACAGCCTGGACATGGTCTCTCCAAGGTAATAATATTTTGTCAGTATTATTATTTTTCTTACTTTAAAAAGAGATCTGTCTTCTGTGAACTCATTTGTTAGATTGCAATTTACAGGTTTAACCTTTCATTAGTTTCCATCCACTTTCATTAAAGCCACTAATTTGACAAGTGAATGACTTATTTTTGAGAGGTTTGTCCTTTCCTTTCCAAAGTGATTTTTTTCACCTCGCCTATCAGTGTGGCCCCAGCACTGGGTGACATTACTGCCTTCTATGCTTACAGGAAGAAGTTGGAACAGGAGAGTGCCCAGGCAAAAGTTTGCAGAGGTGCAAAGAGATTACATACACAGATGAATTTCAATACTCATAATCTTTTTACCACACTCATCCATCCTCTGTTCTTCCTTCCCCTCTTTCCCCTCCAGGAAAAGCCCATGCTCACTCCTCTCTTGATGTTAGAGATACTCCTAACAGCATCTTTGAATCTTTTCCCCTAGTCTGTCCTTCTTCTATACTTTCTCCTGCTTTGATTCTCCTTTACTTTCCTTTCATCTCTCTAGACAGGTCCTCTATTTTTTGTTCCATCTTTTTTTTGCCTTTTCCCCCTCGATACAGTTCCTCTTTTTGTGTGCTGCTGACTTAACTTACTTTCTTTTCTTCAATCATGAAACCATTCTTGGAAAACTTTCTTCTCATTTTCTTCCCTCTCCTCTCCCTCCTCAACAGTTTTTCCAATCTTTCTCTAAAGGACAGCAATACAAGCAAGTTTCAGCATTGTTAATTTAATCCAGTATCTCCTCAGTGTTGTTCTTTTTTGACCATTCTGCTCCCTGTCAGTTTTCTTCAAGCAAGGATAGGCAATTTTTACTGGTCAAGGTCAGAGAGAGAGGAAAAGATCATGAGCATACTCTTCTGAAGCTCTCATGATGCTTGCTGGAGTCATTTGCTGATTTTTGTATCCATTATCTATGTGATTGTCGCTGCCATTACAAGAGCCTCCTCCTTCAACCCTCCCAATGAGTTAGATTACAGCCTTTCACTATTCTCTATCATTTTATGGCTCTGCAGTCTTTTTACAGCAATAATCTGGAAACATACTCTGCACAGTATTATTTATAAGCTTTCCTCTCCCCATCCATTTCCATTTTTTAAGTATTATTTAACCTTTTAACCGTCAAAGCCTGGGACACTGCATTTGAAAAATACTACTCAGCATCTCTACACTGGAAGACCCCATGAGAGAAAAGGAAGTACAGACCCTCCTGAAAGTGTTCCAGTTCCCTCCTGAGCAGCACATAGAACATCTGAGAGTCATTAGGTTTCTTCAGCCATTAGAATACAGGTGAAAGTTGGCCAATACATAAAAATTGTTTGGAAACAGGCAGCATAAGTGGGGTCAGAGAGGGAAGGTGTTCCATTCTGTACTGCAAGGTTGTTCCCATATAGCCTCTGCTTCATACCTGCCAGAAACAATAAGCTGCAACAGATTGTTTCTTCTCAGAACAGCTTGTGTATGTGGGGAGCAGTGCATGAAGAAAAAATGGTAGAAAATTTTGAAGTTATTATACAGATGAGGCATAAGCAATTGGAAAAGGAATGAAATTCAAACTGCTATCACAAAAGGTAAAGAATATAAAACAAAATAAGAACAACATGCAGGTAACCAGGCCAGGCAATCACAAGGGATGGAGAGAAAAAGAGGACAGAGGTGGGAAGTAAGATATTTTAGCTCCTATCCACACAGTAAATCTCCCCATATTACTCATAATGCATGAAATCACACATAATTCTCCTCAAAGCTGTTGACAGGAAAGTTACTTCTACCTCAACGATGTGGTTTGCTCTTTATAAGCGTCAGCATGTAGCAATAGTTTCTGTCTAGGATTCATAAAAGCATAGTGTAATGTATATAGGTATACAGCAACCTGATGCAAAAAAACATAAGCACTTGCTAAGAACAAACTCTCAAATCCCCAGTTAGGGGCAATGCATTTTTTTCCTCTAATTACATGTAAGGGTTCTCTCAACTGAAAGTGTTACGTCTTAGAGAAAGCAGCACAGAAAATCAACAGCAAAGCCAGGAACAGATATAAGTGTCCTGCTTTCAAAGCCTGGCTCTGAGCACCATTCACCTTTAAAAAAAAAAAAAGACTTTTTGAAGAAAAGACTCGGGTTGTAGCAGACACTAACACAACTGGACAAGTAGCATCAGGTAGGTCCTGAAATGCAATTGGGATGGGAGATAAGACAAAAAGACAATTCCTTGGTATTCACTTGATAATTATTGGATGTATTATTTCTTAATACTAAAGGTATAGGCACGTTGAATCTTAGCTGTGTGGCTCTCTGCCTGAGGAAGTTAAGTTTCCCAAACAGACAAGCCCTAATTGACAAGCAATCTCAGGCTGTTAAAATACCAGAACAGCAGCCACACAACAAAACACTAAACAGACTCATGTGAAGAATATCAGGAAGTTGCTTCACTTAATATCCAACAATCCCTTTTTCCCCACTGGATTTTGTAGATCAGTATTTGAACAATTTGAATCAATATTTTAAGAATCTGATTTGGAGACTTCAGCTGCAGGCTGATTAGATTCACTCTCCACATCCATAAACAACACAACAAGTTGAGCATGGTGCTCTGTGGTTCAGTAAAGACAAGATTCCTGCGAGCAAATTAAACTTCAGATAATCCTAAATGATTGAATTATCAGTAAGAACAATCTTCAACTAAATTAGTAAAGGGACTTTATGGTTTACACTGCCACTGCTCCAAGGAGAACAAGGATTTATTTTATTTTATTTTTTAAATGATCAATTAAGGAAAAGTTGTCTGAGTACAAGAATTCTTCTAATTACTAAGTTTTCACAGTATTAAATACTTTAAGTTAAATCAACCAGCATTTAGCAAACTGCTGCTCCCCCCTCTTCCCCTTCCACATACACACTTTTTTCCTTCTAAAAGCTCTCTACTGAATTAGCTGTTAGGTGCTAATTGCAAATGATTAAGCACTCACCAGTCTTACACTTCTTGCTTTAATATTAATGAGATGTATTAGCATGGAACATGGCTTGTATTAATATTATAAATGGAAGCCTGCATGGATCACTGCCTACTGTTTTGTATTACAAGGAGCATGCAGCTAAAGAAAAAAGTCCAATTTAGACCAGAAAAAGCTTAGTACACCATATATTTCTGTTGGCAACAGAAGTAAAAGGGATGAAGAAAATAAAGTTAAATATTATCTATTTATATAAACAGCATATCATTTTTTCTATAACCAGCAGCAGCAAACATATAAAAAGATAAATTTCTTTCATCCATCTCTGAAATAACTGGAATATATGAAGCTAAAGATAAATTTAAATTACTCCATTAAGCAGAGCCATGCCACTGAGAAATGTCTTTTCTGCCTTGCTCTGAAGAGGTAACTTGAAGTTCTTTTTTCTGTGTATATCAGGTTCAAGGATTGTACTCCAAACATCTTACTTGTGCTTTCCTATTCATAGGATGTCAAAGTGTATGTAGTGGGTTTTTAAAGTATGCATATATGTAATTATTTATCCTTCCTCCAAGGTAGCTTTCCCATGTCTTTAGCCACCACGGATATGTAAAAGATAGGTCTGTTAGCATGTACAGCTTAACCAGCTTGCCAACAAGTAAGTTGTGTGCTAAAATTGAATCTAATCTGTTAGAAATTAAAAACATTGTTTTAATTCTTCATTGTTTCATGCGACTATAAATGGACATAATACATTTAGATGACAGACAAATGAAAGCTCTCCCTACATAAACTGTCAGTTCTAAAGACAAACACCTTCTACAAAGTCTACACATTTTCTGGGGAGCCTAAAGAGTCTCCTCCAGGGTGAAATTTTTAATGCTAGTTATTGAAGAAGTATGAAAAGTATGTGCGCACTTCACAATAAATGACAGGTTTCCCTCATCTGGAAAATACAATAGTTCTTTTTTAGCTTTTCTCTTGAAGCTGGTTATGAGGAAAAACTTGTGGAAGGAAGAGAAATTATTTATACAGTATTCTTATAAATAAGTCGGAAGGATCAATACAAATGTGACTTTAGAAAGAGAATGCCTGAGAGCAGAAATATGAAACCAGCAGCAGAAACCCGTGATAGTTTTGCCATTATAATAGTAGCGGGAGTGTATAGCAACAGCTGGGAAAGGACTGATATAAAAGATCAAGGTTATAATGTTCCATATATATACGTTACTGCTGTTGACATCGAAAAGAGGCATCCACAAACAGCAAAAAGAGAATCTTATGCAGAGGATCCTCTTAAAGAGAGTGAGAAGCTGCAACCACATCACACCACGTTAACACAGGGCAGTACTGCTCATCAACCAACTTCTACAGGCAAATGGTGCTCCAGTAGCCCCTACTCATTTAAAAACTATGCCTGAATTGAGAAGCATCAACACAAAAGCACAGTGGAAACAAAAAGGGCACACACAGAAGCAACAAACACAGGCACAGCAGAGTCAAGTAGCAATGCAAGGGAAGGACTCTGCCTGGGAAAGCACCACCACTTTACCACCTCCTCTATGCTGCCTTCAACTGCTGCTCTTGTGGCACTTCAAATTCAGTACCGATCCCACAGCAAAGCCCATACCCGTGTACCTCAGGCGCATAAACTGAGCCCTGTCAGCTTCAACCACCAGTGCAGGACCTGGCACAGCCCAGCAGAGAGAGGACTGGCTGAGTACAGAAAGGAGTGCTGACTGCAGTGCACAATATTGTGTGCTGCCCCAGGTAACTGACACATCGCTGACTTATCGCTAGCTACTTGTTTTGGTTGTTTTGTTTCTTTGAATCTTCTACATGGATTTCTGTTTCCTATTACTTGTTTATTTTGACTTTAAAATGTTCTATGTCGGAATGAGTAGGTTTGGATCCTGCAGCTGCTGATCTCAGCTACAGGCTGGGTTAACTGGAATTTCATTTTCACAGATTTTACAGTCAAAGACACATTTGTGAAACCTTGCAATTAGAAAAATATTCCTTCCTCAAAAATAAAAAAAAAGTTTGATTTTTTTTTTTTTTTTTAAATCACTACTAGATTCCATAGGGTATTATGAAGATTGCCCCTACTTAGTGTAATGAATATTTTGTTGTTATTTCATGTTCTATTTTATGTCTTTACAGAAAAGCAACAACATTGGCACAGTGTAACTTCACCATTGAATGATTTCTGCTGTCGTCATCCTGAAGTACCTTTTGCATAGGGAGACTGATTTCCCAATATTTCTTATTCCCTACCATCCAACAGAGAGACAGGAGCTGACTGAATTACCCATTGTCATAGAGTGATGCTGTGGCAGATTCAAGAGTTAACCCAGTTCACTTGAATCCTACAGACTCACTCTTCTGTCACAGAAGTTGACATAAGCTTATCTAGAAGGGATGGAGACATACCTTATATACTTATCAGTCATCCAGATTTTTCTGAGACAGAGATCAACTAAAATTATCCACCTCCCTGTGAAAAAATAAATAAAGGGTTGTTCAGCTTTAGCTTTTTCATTAGTCCATGAATACAATAGTAGTAGGGCTAAATTTATGTGTATATATATATATATATATATATATACAAAGGAAGAACCTTAGGAAAAATAGTCATCAAGTTATTAAAAACACTATCAGATTACATGGATTCTGATACAACACTGGTATCAAGTAAAAGTTGTCCATCAAACCTTGAATTCCAGCTCTTAAATGATTCAATTTACAACTTTAACAATGCCTGAGATTTTAAATGTATAGCTTTGTTTTGACTGCATATACATAGAACCATCATAGAAATTCAGTGTTTGCCAATATTTACCACACACTGTCACAGAAGTTTCTCAGCCTTCTGTTCTTAGAATTGGAAATAAAACTATTGCTAAGAATATAATTTTCAATAGAAACTCCTTCCTACAGGAATATAAAGACTGATCATTCCTTGGAGTAAACATTGCCATTTCTGCCCTTGAATCAATGAAACCGAGCAGTCATTTCAAGTCAACTCCATATCTGATTATTATTCAACTTGGCTTTAATTTCTAAAGCAGGACAGGAAAACACAACAGCAGGTTCCCATCTCCAGTGAGGGCTGTCCTCTGGGAATTATGTACTTCTCAGCAGCCACGGCTAAATCCTCTTTGCAGCTGCAAGACAACCCTTTATTCCTCAGTGCCTTATGTGAAAAACGTGATGAGCATCACCCAGATGCTGTCTTCCTTGGTGCCCCAGCTCACCCATGCAAGATTCTGCCACAGCTCTTTCATTTATGTTCTCTGCTGTACCGAAGTGATTTGAGATAATTGACAGTGGAATTCTGCTAACATGAACTTTAGGATTGAATTGTTTTAGATTAGTGAATGTTCCTACTGCACATTGGTGACTGCCTGTGCAAGTATTTATTCTTCACATATGCTACTGAGACTTCTCTGAAAATGAGTGTTTGTAAAGAAGACTAAACAAAGGGAATAATAATAATAAACAGTAAACACAAGAATTCTTGTGGTAGTAAGACAATCAGAGGAAGCAGTAGCTTGCTATTTGGCTACACGCACTACTGAGTTCAAGTATTGTGCTGTTACTCTGTATTAAATTTCAGTTTCTTCTAAACTTTCACAGGAGATTTATACTACTTTTTCTTTTGGAAAGAAAGGGTAAATTTGTACCACACTAGAGGAGCTGGTACGATGTATGGCTTTACCAAGTAGGACCACTACATTTACCTCTGTGAATACATCTCCATGGTGTAAGGCACTTGCCTGAAGGTACATCACAGTATAGCAAAAAATCCTGCTAATGGCCTTCTAATCCATGGGATGCCAGTCTCAGCAAATATATGCTTCAGATACATTATTCTCCTCTGATAGAGCAACGACTTAATGAAGAATTAAGATATCATTCTTGTTACAACAGTTCACTTTCAACAGTTAAAAGGGGTTTTATAATTTCCTTTGCAATTGTGTATTAATGCTGAAATGCATCTCCTCCCTTTAATTCCTTTTTCACGGTAGTCAGCAATATTGAAAGGTCTAAAACCCCCCTTTCACAGTACCAGCTACTTCACCCAAGTGCGCAACAGTTGTTTTAGTTAATGCATGTCATGGTAATCTCAGGAAATTTTCATTCAATATTGTGAACTGTACAGCTTCACAGAGTTCCCATATAAATTACATTTCCTCACTTTTCTGTATACAAACTGCATCTCCTGCACTACACAACTCTGGATAACTGGACAGTTGGAAAAGAGAGACATTTGCCTTCACTGCTGATTGCACTGCAATGGAATCACCTACCTTCTTAACTGCCTTAGCCCTGCTGACTTCTCCAAACAGGTAGAAAAGCGGGAACAGAGTCTCTGCAACGTTTGGCCTCTACAAACATACACTGACTTGATTTTACATGGATGTGCACTGCCAAGCCTCAGCTCAGGAAAATATTTCAATCCTTGTTTAACTTTAATTCAATAAATTACCTAACTGAAGTCCATTGAATTACTTTGATGCTTACAGTTAATTGCAATAAAGCATTTAAGCACGCACTGGGACAAACTGCTCTGCACTTCTGAAGCTCATACTCTTAACTGAATTAGTCTTAACTGAGTGTCACGCTTAGGAGTTGTGGAATGAGAGTCTCACCCGCTTTACTTCCTTTTGTCTTGAGCCCTTAACAACAAGTACATTATTCAGTCACCTCTTATTGCAACGTATCAGGTCTGCAAGCACTTCAGCTTCAGAGGCAAAGTACTAAAAACAAGGCAAGCTGATTATATGACATCAAAAATATACAAAAATTTGTGTAAGGAGGTGGGAAAAAAAACTGGACAGGGAAATGAAAGCATGTGCTTACAATCCCTGGACAAGAACTGCTCTCTCAAAGACAATGTACTGTACACATGTTATTTATATGCCATCATTTTAATGGCTCTTCAAATAAAAACATCTTGTTACCATAGTAACTGCCACATTGCATGCTATCTCTAAGACTACTACATCATCCTAGACACACACAGTGTTTCACACTGATAAGTCATGGGCATGTCTGGTATTTTACAAAGGAACAACGTGAACAACGTGCATGTATTTCTTCTACTTTTCCTTCTACCATTATTCTCCATAGACACTATTGATGTGAATTTCTCAATATGAGAAAGGAAAATTGTGTCCTTGTTATTTCTCTTATTGTATTGGCAGACAGAAATGTGCTTATAACGGCAACGCACAATAGCAGGAAAAACTTTATTTTCAATAACTATTGAAATTGTTAAGAGAATTGGCTAATGTTGTTGCTCTACCACTCTCCATCATTTTTGCAAGATCATGGCAAACAGGAGAGGTGCCTGAGGACTGGAGGAAAGCCAATGTCACTCCAGTCTTCAAAAAGGGCAAGAAGGAAGATCCAGCAAACTACAGACCAGTCAGCCTCACCTCCATCCCTGGAAAAATGATGGAGTGGCTCATTCTGGAGGTCGTCTCTAAGCACATGGAAGAGAAGAAGGTTATCAGGAGTAGTCAGCATGGATTTACCAAGGGGAAATCATGCTTGACTAATCTGATCACATTCTATGATATCGTGACTGAATGGGTAGATGCAAGGAGACCAGTGGATGTAATCTACCTTGACCTATGAAGGGATAGAGTGTCTTCTCAGCAAGTTTGCTGATGATAAGAAACTGGGAGGTTTGGCTGATACACCTGAAGGCTGTGCGGCCATTCAGCATGATTTGGACAGACTGGAGAGCTGGGCAAAGAGGAACCTAATGAGGTTCAACAAGAATAAAACAGAGTCCTGCACCTGGGAAGGAGTAANGATCAAGGGAGGTTCTCCTCCCCCTCTACTCTGCCCTAGTGAGACCTCAACTGAAGTATTGCATTCAGTTCTGGGCTCCCCAGTTCAAGAGGGACAGAGATCTACTTGAGAGAGTCCAATGGAGGGCTACGAGGATGATTAGTGGATTGGAACACCTGCCTTATGACGAAAGGTTGAGAGACCTGGGGCTTTTTAGTCTGGTGAAGAGAAGACTGAGAGGGGATCTAATTAATGTGTATAAATATATGAGGGCTGAGTGTCAAGAAGAAAGGGGCAAGCTCTTTTTACTTGTGCCGTGCAATAGGACAAGGGGCAATGGATGAAAGCTAGACCACAGGAAGTTCCACCTTAACATGAGGAGGAACGTCTTTGCTGTGAGGGTTACAGAGCACTGGAACAGGCTCCCCAGAGAGATTGTGGAGTCTCCTTCTCTGGAGACTTTCAAGACCCATCTGGATGCGTTCCTGTGTGATCTGCCCTAGATTCTATGGTCCTGCTCTGGCAGGGGGGTTGGAATTGATGATCTCCAGAGGTCCCTTCCAGCCCCTAACATTCTATGATTCTATGATTTTGCCTCTCCAAGACTCCACAAGCTATATATAAGTTGAAGAAGAATTTGTTAAATTGTTTCATCTCAATTTAAAAGTGCTTACTTAATTGCTTTCGGCATTTTTGTAACACTGATTTTTCAGAATACTTTGCAGGGAGTTATACTTGTTTGCAACAGAAGTTCCCTGCAAAGACTCACTGTGAGGTGCAGGCACAGGTTTGTCTCCATCCTCCACTCCATCAATTATATATTGTAAGATATTCTACACCTTACCTAAGCCACTGAACAAGTAATGTCTGTTGCCCCGTTGCTTCCATATTTTTATCCAGCGCTATATTTGTCAGTTATAACTATCTTAAAGATTTAAAACTACACAAAAAGTGGAATTAATTTTCCATTTGAGAATAGGCACAATAAAAGAAAAAAAAAGCTTTGCCATGAACCTAAGGAAATGCTGGGTGTCTGTATATAGTCTCCACAAGCAGAAATTCTGAATAAACTATGCAAGAGTGTCTGTATGCTGCATACAACAACAGCTCTGAAACCTGTGAACTAACACCCATTCAGTGGTATAGCAGAAGAAAACACAGGTAAACAGTCTGCTGTTTCTAATATGATCACTGTAACATCTTCAGACATTCTGTTCACTTTAAATGGGTGAGTTAATTAATTTTGAATGCATTATCACATAATAACTTTTTTTTTTTTAAATCAAAGGAGAATTAACCCTGGATCCTACCTGTGGCAAATTAAATATCAGTATTGTTAGCTACATTTATGATACAATTAGCAGAAAAGCCAAGCTGTTAAACTTATATCATCACAATGTTGTTAAACATAGTAGCAGATACCACAGCAGGACATTTTTTAAAGATTTCTTGAGACATGGAGGAAGAGTAGGAACTATCATTGCAGACTTAAGACTCCTGCTCTGCAACATATGGGTGATAAAAAGATATGACCATTTTTCACTGCAAAAAACCTCCCTCACAAGACAACAAGAACATCAAAATTCAAGCCTGCTTCTTGCCATGCCTCAATGCTCAAAGCCCCAAAAGGCTCCTAATTTGAGGATAGATGAAAGTCAGGCAAGTTTACTATATAGTCCAGGAAAGATCTTAGGACACAGTTATACAGAGGACTGAGAAGTTCCACTGATGGAGAACCACTGCTAGATCAGCAACATGTCCTTCCTATGCCTCTGCCTCATAAAGCAGGCTCAGCAAGAAAAATACATTTTTGATCATGTGACTTATAATTACACCAGTAACTGGCATTTTTCCCCAAGTTATAGAAAACATACCTAACTAATATATTAAAAATGTGACTCATCTGGAGATAAATTTTTCTTTGACTCTTCAGGGATATCCTGCATTGTCACTGATAGGGACAGAACTTGCTCAACTTAAAACTTTTTAATTGTCTAGAAAGTCTGGAAGCCCTGAGGCCACATATGCACATTGCACAACAGACTGTTTCTGCTTACCCACTAAGAATCAGGAGCAGCCTCACAGTATTTTCCTCTTTTTCAGAAACTGGAACTGAAAAAACAATGAATTTCTCACACTGCACGGAAATGAGCTCAGACTCAAGACAGATACTGGGAGCTTTAAATCCTCACACCAGAAGTTATTTCAGACCCGACAAAACATACTTGTTTATAATATTAAGTATAGGCTCTAATGGCAGGAGTCAGCATATCTGCACATTCTAGGTCACGCTGATGTGTAAAACTGGGGGATTTTTTGTCAATTTGTTTTCTGTCCATATCAGATGGTACCTTTTGTTAATTGTTTCAGAAAGTCCTTTGATAGTCTGTTATTCAATCAAAAGATAGAGGCTGTGAAAGAAGAGCTTACTGTAACAAAGTTAACATGTCCTTGTAGCCAAGAAGGCCAATGGTATCCTGAGGCGCACTAAGAAGAGGGACCAGCAGGTTGAGGGAGGTTCTCCTTCCCCTCTACTCTGCCCTAGTGAGGCCACATCTGGAGTGAGAAGAGAGACAAGGAACTACTGGAGACAGTCCAGCAGAGGGCTACAAAGATGAGAATGGGACTGGAGCATCTCTCTTATGAGGAAAGGCTGAGACCTGGGGCTGTTCAGCCTGGAGAAGAGAAGACTGAGAGGGGATCTTAGCAATGCTTATAAATCTCTAAAGGGCAGGTGTCAAGAGGATGGGGCCAGATGCCGGTGGTGCCCAGCAACAGGACAAGGGGCAATGGGAACAAACTGGAACACAGGAAATTCCACAAAAACATAAGGAAAAACTTCTTTCCTGTGAGGGTGGCAGAGCACTGGGAAGGCTGCCTAGAGAGATTGCGGAGTCTCCTAAAACTCGCCTGGACCCAATCCTGTGTAGCATGCCCTAGGTGAACCTGCTTTGGCGGGGGGTTTAACTAGATGATCTCCTGAGGTCCCTTCCAACCCCTACCATTCTGTGACTCTGTGATGTAACCTATTTCTGTTACCAAGTTGTAGACATAGAAGAAAACCATGTCGAAGTTTCTACATAACTGCAAATTTTGCCAGTTTTGAAAAAAGACAGAACGAAATAACATTAAGGATTATAAAGGGGTTCAAATCTTCCTGTAGGCAGAGAAATCAAGAGGAATAAAACCAAAATCTTTAACATTTCAAAAGTTACTACATTAATAGAATTTTAAGTTTTGTAGTCCTCTAACCTTCTCAAGTTTGGCTATTTCAAGCTTTTGTTGAAGGTCGTTATTTCTGATTTGGCTCTGTGCTTTTCAAATTCTTAAATATCCTTACACTTTGGTCCCCCTTGTAGCTTTCTCCCCTAACCTCCTACTTCCTATTCTGCTGAAATAGTGAGACAACTTTTAAAAGGCTATTGTACATCTAATTGCACAAGCACCAATGATGTGTTTCTTTGCAGTTTAGTATCTTCAAATTCTGTGCTTCAGACCATGAAAAAACAAGTCAGTTCTGCTTCCTCAGAAATCATTATCTGCAGTGTTATTGATACTAGCAATAAGAGATCAGACTGCAACAACAGATCACAGAATTTGTGGCAGAGATAGAAGAAAGTGAAACAACTTGATGTCACTTTGGATTTGGTTTCTTTACGTTTTCAAATTGTTCTGCATTGTGGAGAAGCAATACAGTTTAAAAAATAACACGAAAAAACAAGTAAGAGACCACTGTTTCCTGTAGTTTGGTCAATTCAGTACACAGAGTTCTTTCTACCTATAACCCACCAGTGACGTATGGGAGAAATAAAGGGAGTGTGGGAAAGAGACAGGAAAGGGAAATGTACATTGGTTATTTTAGAAGGCTCTTAATAGCTGCTAGCAAACCATCTGGAAAGAAAGTGAACCTGTTCCAAAGCTTCATATGTTCTAAAGCCAACTTGTAATAGAAGGTTTTCAGCACTGGAGAGAACTAGTCACTCATTTAGGCATTCAAGATCCATACGATCAAGACCTAAGAGTGAATTCTGTTACCCATCCTCAGCTACCCAAGTTTCTGAAGTGTTTTCTGTATCTCATTGCAGGGAGGAAAGTACAGTTATGATTTCAAAGTTTGCTGAAGCAGCACTTATTAAATTATGCACTCAGGACTTCTTTGTGTTTTAAATCTGTCATATCCTATTTTTTAATCCTACCTTTCCAGGCATCACTCATTATTGCCTGAAATTCAGGACCACAAGCAAAGAAGACTGTCTGAACACATGGCTACAAGAGGGTGATTTTCCTAGCAAAGACAGTCATGTGAAAGCTTTCAGAACTTCTTTTCCAGCTCTTGTGAGTTTTTAATGATTTGGATAGCGTGGGTAGTGGAAACAGATGCTATCGCCTCTACATTTTTGGCAGAAGATAAAGCAGCAAAGGCTAACATATTCATGCTGTTTGCAAACTGATGTATACCACAGATAATCTTTCCAAAATACATTTAGGCAGGACAGAAAATGTTCAGCTCTTTATGATAGAAAATTATACTATTAATGTCTAAATATATCATTACTTTTTAAAAGAAATACCCCACTCACCAAAAATACATAATCTTTCCTGTTCTCGAGTGGATAAAGGATACATATCTGGGTAGCCATTTAGTTTCTTTCCCCTTCCACAAAAGAAAATCAGGCTTGCCAAGTGCTTTAGGATCCTCAGATGGAAGACACTTTGTATGAGTGAATTCCATTATTTATTGCTACCACACAGCATTCAGTACAGCCATAAGGCTTCCTGCAGTCTGAAGACTATATTAAGACCTAGTGCAAGCAGATGTAACTCCACTGACATCAGCAGAGCTGCACTTAGTTACATCAGGCCTTGACATGGTCTAAACACTGCTGCCTATGGTTTATATATTGTCTATTTTTACCAGAAAAGCCTTTGTAATTAAATAATAATTGTCCAGATCTGATCCAGAACTCAAGATACTCAAGCTAATCAGAAAAGATGACTAATACAAAGAAAATGTCCATCTTTGCTTCACCCTAAGTTTCACCCTGTCCTAAAGCAGCTCGGTTTGGAGCCTTAAAAATTTAACCTTTAACGATCACAAAGCAATAAAGCAGTTAAGTATTGAGGACAGCTGACAAAGGGCTCAAAGCACTCTATCTTTCCATAACACAACACACTGCACTACAGCCTCTGCAACACATATGCATCTCTGTCCTCTGTGTTAGCCCCTTTTAACTAGTTGTAGGCTGTATGACTGAAATGCATAATGTAACATATTTAATACATAACATCTGTCATCCAATAATCTGAAAATAGTTCAGATGTACTCCTGCAAGAGATTAAACTGCATTTAAAGTGTTGAGAGAAGAGGAAGGCAATTCCAGAATACACATAACATGCCATCATCTGAGAACCTAATTCTGCAGCTCATTTTGTACAGGCATATTGTTGTGTGAGATCACATCCTCCTTAGGGTCAGTGGGACTACATGGGTAAGTATGCCCCAAAAAGGAATCTGGTTTCATGGTGATATTTGGACTGGTGATTACCTGAAGTTTACAGTAAAATGCAGGATATTTGGTGGGTTTCATAGATAGATAGAAAAGAAACCTTGACTCAAGATTCACTACCTGATCTTTGATAAGATTTTGGTCTGCTACTAGAGAGTACTCTGGAAAGCAAAGGCCTTATTCCTAGAATTAAGCTGATATCACTGACAGCATCATCAGGGATTCTGATGAATAAATTATACTAATGTTGTCTTGAACTGTATGAAAAACGGGGGCAAGGTGGGAGGGTGAATCAATATTTTTCCCATTTGTGGGAAACAGAAGGCCACTGAAAAGGGAATAAAAAGGGAATGCTGTTATTATCCAGCTTCTATTAGCCATGTCTAGTAACAACTAAAAAGAAGACACTTGCTATTATGTCTTTTATAGCGTGGTGAAAATATTGCAGTATGGTTTGTATTCTAGCTTTTAGAAGGGACAACAATTTGATTTTTCTGATTTCTTTATTTTTAGCAAAGTAGTGACATAAATTTTTATACCGTGTCTTCTGAGAACAGTGTGTCCCATGTTCTGAGAAAACAAAAAAAAACCTCCAGGCAATTTAAAACCTGACTTGCCTCAAACCAGACTAATACTTAAAACAGGTGGTGTTAGGAAAAAAAAATCAAGCATGCAAAAATCAAGTCTTAGTTGTATATATTTTTTTGCAGTTTTTAAACTACCAGAAATCTCCCATCTCTTTTAAACTCTAATACTATTTCCATATACACTACAGCATAAGAATTGTCAGGCTAATCTATCACAGATCTATGACGCTGCTCAGTTACAGAAGGAAACTTAAGATTCAATTCCAATTTTACAAATACTTACAAAAAGCTGTGTTAAGTATACTTAATAAAAACATAAACGTTTTTGTTTTTAAAAAAAATGAATCACTTGCAGTGAACTGCCAGAAAAAGACAATTACGTATTACAGTGAGATGTTCCATTACAATTGTCCACCTTCATAATAAGCATTAAAGCAATATGCCATATTTCCTAGTTTCCCTTTTAATAAGCAAGAGTGGTCAAACAGTCTAGAACCATGATGGTGTCTTCAAGTGCTCTGCAAGTCCAGATTACAGCACTTGTTTTGACAAGCAGTGACTATGGCCTGAGATTGCTGTGTTTTGCTCTTTAGAGAAAGCTGTTTTGGTAAGAGACGTGCCTAGAGAAGGTACGACTGTGATGGAGAAGATGGGGAATGTAAGAAGATAATTTCTTCTTAGGATTGCTGTGTACCATATCTAATGCTTCTTATTCCATCTGTATGCTTAAGGCAATAAGCCCTACCAGTAAACCTTTCACCTTTCACATTTTCTATTCAAAGACTGTCAAGACAGATGGCAGTAAATGCCATCTTTATCGAATTATGATCCATAGTACTTTACCAGAAATAAGCAAGTATTAATCAAAGTACAAAGGTTTGAAAAAGGTAGAGCCATGAGAGCTTAGGGAAGAAAACAGCTTGGCAGGCATGCTCACATTTTTGTCAAAAATTAAAATACAGAAACATTACAGGAGTTAGAAAACTTGCCAGATACCAAGTAGGGTTGGATGAGACATTTTTCAGATCCCCTATAAATTTTTATAGAGTGTTCTGTCTTTTATTCTGTTCCATGTCTACATGCCTAACATGGCTGTTTTCCTGGGTGAAAACACAGTTTCTTAGATTTTCAAAGGTTCACCAAACCTTTTCAATTACATATGGTTCTCCTTAGGCCCCTTATTGGTTTTGGAGGTTTTTTACGACTTGTTTTGGTCTGGTTTTGGGGTTGGGGTTTTGGGACTTTTTTTTTTTTAAAAACCTTTTTGCCTCTTCCTGTGGTCTTGCTAGCTTTTTGTCATCATAATTTGATGCTTCTGCAATTTGTTTTGGCCAAAGGACAAGATCAACACTAGTCTCTCTCAGAGCACAGTCGTATTCTTTGCACTGCAGGCTGGAGATGGGACAATACAGTAAACTTGCACTCAGGTGCTCAGTGTAGATCCAGAAACATCTGCAATTTGTTCCCTGCCTAGGATAAGCTGTGAGCTAGCAAATGATCTGATAAAGTGTACACTAGAGCCTGAATCCCTCTGTACACTACAGCTCTTGAAATCAGAAGCAACTACTTTTAACAATTACCTTTCTTTTAAATTGCAAAGGATTATTTTCTATAACATAACAGAAGCTCTGAAGCAAACAGATAAATGATGGCTTACACCTATACACAACCCAGGTCTAGCCACGATGACCAGAAACATGCCAATGGGGCATTAGAGCCCTTTGAGCCCCCTCATTGCTCCTCATAAAGCCAAACCCCATATACAGTCGTAGCTGCTCTGTAGAACATCTGCTGTTAGAGCCACAGAAGCAAAACAAAAGCCCTGGCTATAGATACAGGGGAGGATACAACCACACATTAGAAGAAATACCTGTGGATGACCTTTTCTCATATTAACTTTCTTTTATGAGCATGGTTTAAATACTAACCAGCAGATAATTTGTTCATGCACTTGCATGCTGAATACCTCGAATCTAAGAAATCAGCTAAGTCTTATCAGACTTTGAGGAAGAAACTCAGACTTAAAAATTCTGTTTGGTTCAAGTTGGAGCCAAAAAGCTGTACATACCTACTGCAGATGAAAGCATTTTCTCTAGTGAAATTCCACTAGGTGTTTTTCCAATAGCAATGCTCATTTAACAAGTGCACTCTGCCGTGCAGGTGGGACCTGTCAGGAGCAACAGAACCTTGGAACATAAGCCTTATGTAATTAATATTTATTGCTTACGAATATTCATTTTATCTGTGTCTTCATAGCCAGCCCCATGCTTTACAGATGAGCATAGTAGGATAGCAGTAGAAGTTTTCACTAGCTCTATTAGCTACTGTATAACAACATCTCCAAACACCTTAATATATCATTTATGATGATTAAGTTACATAGAACAAAATATCAACTGAGGTACCACTTGTCATAAAAGAAAACAAAACAGTGAGCGACTCCAGATAATGAATACACAAAAACGTCAACATGAGAAAAATTACGGTCTGAAGGAGCAGCTCACAAACCTGGTATGCCCACATACTTGATATTACTCCCCAGCAAACTTGATGTGAACTTGCTTACCCAGTAATGGAAGCGAGTTACCCTGCAAATACAGGTGGGCAAAATTATATGCAGCTTACACACTGAGGTCAGAGCAGCTGGTAGACTGCTAATTACTCGCAAAGTTACTCAGCAATGTGTTTGCATTCTGGACTCTGAAGCATAAGCAGCTCAAGGCACCACAAAGCCTCTCCGCTTATTAACAACAGGCAGTGGCTTGTAACACAGGGTGGTTATTTACAAATAAGGCTGGTTCTTTTCATAGGCAGCTAGTACAAGACATGAAGAAAACTTCATTTTATAGGACCCATAATTTTGAACATGCCTAATTTGACACCTAAATAGAATCTTAACCTTCCTTGAATCCTTTCCTACTAAAGTACTAGACTAATTATTATTCTCCTCTTCTCCCATGCAATACTTCATGCTATTTTTCATAAAGAAAAATATTGATTTATATATTGTTCCTTGTTTGTTGTTACTGGTAGCTTCCTTCCCCTAATAGCATTTTTTGTGACATTTGTCTGGAGCATTGGCATTTAAAGAAACTGTAGTTCTACTCTGCAAAGCACTTAACTACTTAAATTTGGTTCTGCTGCAATCAGTGAAGTAAAGTACTTGTGTAAATGCTTTGCTGAACTAAGGCATAACTAAATATCATGAATTCTAAAAGTCTAAATTTCCACTTTTTTTCCAAAAGCATAGTAGTTCTCTGAAAGGCCAAAATAAATCATATGTATATTCTACTCCAGCAGATGATAAACAGTTTTCTTTTCTTCATATATATATATACGTAAAAGTATACAGATACATACAGAAAGATACAGATATTTAGGAATTAACATTGAGACAAACCAAAACATCGAGTGTTTGTTCTCTCATTTGCTCAACTATTTATATTTTAATTCAATTTTTCAAGGATACAGAAAAAATTTAAAGTAACACAGATATGGTCCCATCCACAGGGTAGTGGTCAATGGGTTGATGTCCAGATGGAGATGGGTGACAAGTGGTGTCCCTCAGGGGTCTGTATTGGGACTCGTGCTGTTTAATATCTTCATCAGTGATATTGACAGTGGGAGTGAGTGCACCCTCAGCAAATTTGCAGATGACAAGCTGAGTGGTGCAGTTGACATGACAGAGGAATAGGATGCCATCCAGAGGGACCTAGACAAGCTTGAGAAGTGGGCTCATGTGAACCTCATGAGTTTCAACAGACAAGTGCAAGGTCCTGCACCTGTGTCAGGACACTCAGTATCAATACAGGCTGAGAAATGATATGATAGAGAGCTGCCCTGGGGAAAAGGACCTGGGGGTAATGGCAGGCAAAAAGCTGGACATGAGACAACAATGTGCACTTGCAGCTCAGGAGGCCAATCATATCCCGGGCTGCATCAAATGAAGTATGGCCAGCAGCTCAAGAGAGGTGATTCTGCCCCTCTACTCTGCCCTGGTGAGACCTAACCTAGAGTACTGCATCCAGCTCTGGAGCCCTCAAAACAAGATGGATGTGGACTTGATGGAGAGGGTCCAGAGGAAGCCACAAAAATGATCAGAGGGCTGGAATACCTCTCCTACAAAGACAGGCTGAGAGAGCTGGGATTGTTCAGTCTGGAGAAGAGAAGACTCCAAAGAGACCTTACAGCTGCCTTCTAGTACCTGAAGGAGGCCTACAAGAAAGCTGAGGGGGGGAACTGTTTACAAGAGCATGTAGCAATAGGGCAAGGGGCAATGGTTTTAAACTGGAGAAGGGTAGATTTAGAGTAGACATTAGGAAGAAGTTCTTTACTATAAGGGTGGTGGAACACTGGAACAGGTTGCCCAGAGACGTGGTGGAGGCTCCATCCCTACAGATACTCAAGGTCAGGCTTGAGGGTGCTCTGAGCAACCTGATCTAGTTAGAGATGTCCCCTGATCTAGTTAGAGATGTCCTTGCTGACTGCAGGGGGGTTAGACTAGATTACCTTTGAAAGTCCCTTCTAACCTAAACCATTCTATGACTCTATGAAACACTATTAAAAAAAATTATTAATACTTCTTCTACCTTTTAAGTAGAATATTTTAAGGCCTGTAAATTACAATCTAGTTTTTAGAGCAGTGTTGGATAATCAAACCGCCCAGAGACTTGCTGTATACTCCTGTGTCAGTTGACAAGTTCTACCAGGTTACTAGCAGTTGTAAATTGTAAAGAATTTATCATCTATCTATATTTCTGGCTGGCTTTTGCCAGAACTGTGCTAAAAATAGGAGAAACGAACATTTGCATTATTTTTAAGTCATGCTTCTGAAGTTTTTAAGACCTTTTTTTTTTCAGAAATTAGATAATGCTATTCTATTAGCAAGATTTGCAAAGCTGTGATATTATATACTACTACACATGTAAGACTGTTCTGTAAGGGTTTGGAATCTTTGATCACCTTTGTTTTTTTCCAGGACATTTTCAGCTGTTGGAGGACAATGGGTCCAAGTAGCAAAAACTAAGCAGTTGCTCCAATATGAACTTCTCTGTTATTTACCATCTGCGGTTATTTGCATTCAAAGCTAGGAGCATGGAAGACTAGAATCTAGTTTGTGGATAGCTTATGAGATAACTTACTTGGACAATCTCATGTCTGGGCTGCAGCAATGAAAAATGTGGGGAAAAAATCCAACAATAAAACTTGAACAAAATAGCTTGAACTGTCTAGTTTTCCCTTTCTCCTCCTATTTCAATCCCAGGCTGTTTATTACTAAATATGGAGTGCAAGAAATCTGATGCACAGTAATGTAAATTCAACTTTAATGATGCACTGAAAAATGTCTTATTGTTACCACAATCAGTGTCTTTCGGGATACAAGAGTATTTATAGGATTCTGAAATAAAGCCCTAAATTCATTATGTTTTCCTGCAGAAAAGTAAAGGCTGATTGCTAAGGACAACTGTAACAGTATTTTGGTGAACTACAGACCCCACTTGTCATTAGTGGTCAGAAACTAAATTAGATCTCCCAAGATATTTTTCTGTATATATTCTAAACAATCTTCTTGCTATTTGACCCGTGTAATTTCAGAAAATAGGCTGAACACCGGTAACAAAGCTGCAGTAAAACAGACTGCTCTGCAGCTCTGTTTCTGATATATTCCTAGATTAAAATAGCTGGTAATTTACATCCAAAGATGTAAAATAAACAACTCATGAGGCATTCAAGTTGGAAGCACAACTCCTTCTGCAAAACTATGAATAACTTATACCCTAGCATCAACAGTAATTTCACCTAGATTGCAGTCTTTACATTGTAGGCACTGAACGGATATTAAATACAACAATATTAACTTCTGCCTTTGTTATCAAACAATACCTCTCACTCTTTGGAATTGCAAACAATAGCACAAAAATGAAAGTAAAGAAAGAACAACATGACCAAAATTAACTCTGCAAATCCAGAGGATATGGATAAGTGTTTGTGAGTCTATTGAAATACTTCAATGAAAAACACTGTAAGCTCTAAAAATACAGCTAGATTGTAGCCCTACTTACAGGAAGAATGACATTTCTGATGCAAAATATTAGACCACGCTGAGCGATATATATTATGCACTTGTTCCAGGTTGGAGATCCATAAAGGCTGTTTATTCTTTACTGTGTTCAGATACTTTTGAGAACTCAAATTAAAAAGGGAAGGGAAAAAAAAATATCGAGAAAGAGACAAACAACAAATATTCAATATTTTACTATCAGGTACTTGGTTTCATTTAGTGTTAACGCATATATGTTTTGGTGCTTACTGAGTTCCAAGGAACATTGGGTGTTATTAGATTGATAACCAACTCATATCCCCAGCAGGTGGCTCATAAATACTTAAACATATGCAGATTAGTTGGGAGAAGATAGTCTTCATTTGTGGTTTTAGGTCATACTAATGCGATTTTCTCTTTCAAACAGAACTAAACAGATATGTCAGAAGGGGTAAAATTCTTAATGGAAGAGAACACAAATAGTTTCTAACCTGCTGGTAAGGTTAGAAATGTCACGGGTTGTTGTCATTACCATGGAACAGAGAGTTCTTCATCATTTCAAATGCATTTTCATATCCACAGGTAGTCAGATAAGTGACCATTACCACATGTAGCAAAAGGACAAACAGATGGGATGCAGCTCATTCATTTTTGCCTCTCCTGTACACTTGTGTTGTTTTCTAAGTTTGCAGTCATCTATTGATGGTATGATGGGAGCAGTTCCTTCTTTTCTTAACTGAAAAGACACTTCATTGTGCAACAGGAAGTATCATGTCTTTTTGGAAGGCTACTTTCTCCAAATTTAAACAAACTCTGTATTCATTCGGATCTTTGAGACAGTATCTGCCTGGCATACTGCTGATGCGAACATAGTTCTGTCAGACATAGAAGGCAGAATCAAAAAGAAGATTTGAGCAACAAAAATCTTTGATGATGTTTCTCTCACTATTATTTTTAAGCAAGACAAAAAATAGAATGATGTTAAAATTTAATAAGAAAAAGAGTGATATAATCAGCAAATTTATAACACTGACAGATCATATCAGAGTATCACTGATGAGTCATGATATGATCTAGACAACTGACCTGATGCATCATTCAAAATATTTTAAAGGAAACCCTTTGCAGGGTTCAGTAAATCACAGCTATTAAACAAAGGAATACCTAGCAAATTAACATTTTCAGCCATCAAATACGATTTTGGCCAATTTTTTAATGCAATTTATGCAACAGGCCTCACATATGCAGATCCATACATAGCTTGAACAGGTAAAGTGTAGTGACCTTTGTAGTATCCAAGCATAAGACCGCAACCAATCCACCTCTTTGCACATCTGCTTACAAAATTGCAGAGCAGGGAAGTCAGTGGTGTGCACAGTTCATACCTCCGGTTGTTGCTGCCTAAGGACAGGCAAAAGCATCTCTAACTAGACAACTGGGTTCCTTTAGGCACTAGCAGCATGTACTCATTTAGTTTCATTTCAGTAAGTGAGCTTTCAACAGTGACTGCCGTGCAAGGTTGTAATTACGTCTCAGGAGTGGAGAGACACTGAAGCCCAGATTCTGCAAAGACATAGATACATGCTTAGCTTTCTGCGCTGCAAGAAACTCCACCCGTCTCCATGAAAACACTGCTCCCTGTGTTTGCAAATATGTGCATAAGTCCTTGCTGGACTCGGGTGCAGGTTGGAATTTTATTTCAGTCATTTAACTGTCCAAACTTGCCAATTTTTTTCAAATTTTATCAGTGCAGCAAAAAGGAAAAATTGCTGTCACCCCTGGCTGAGACTAATGTTATGAAGCCCTCACTATTCTTGGCCCAGTGATAATTCTAGCCCAGAATGACAGCTTTCATACCACTCAAAAGACAGATCAATAGCGTAATATTCACAATGGCACTGACAGCCACAGAAAGGCCTAGTGCACTGTATTTATTGGCAATGAGGTTTGATATGATCACCTATTACCATGAGCTCACAGTGGAGCTGCCATGGAAGAGTGTGCAGTGATGGACACAGAATAACCGATCTGTTAGCCCTGCACTGAATGACAGAAGGAGCAGAGAAGCAGGCTGCATAAAGGAACACACAATTTTCAGTCATACAGGACTCATTGTTCCTAGTCCAACTTGGCGAATGAGAGCATTCCACTAATGGGGCAAACCAGCCCATCTTCCAAGCAAAACAGTAGATTTTTAGGATAGGTGTTATCAGGGAAGCAAACTGGCAATAGTTCTTCTACTTTGTCTATGCCAGAGCCCTGT
>VZZY01001583.1:3597-17114 GCA_013400335.1 Eurystomus gularis
CAAGAAGATGCTTGGAATGAAGACAACCTCACGAAGCTGTCTCTGTGCTACATTAGAAAATAATTACTTAATTGCTCAATTTATTGCCAAGAGCCTGCAGCCATCCTCTGTCCTGAATAATACATGGATTTTTAAGGTTTTCATATCTCTGCATTAAGTCCCTGTTACAAGCACCCATTGCCTCTGTGGTTGCTAACTGTGTTGAAAACACCACCAAGCTGCTTTATCTCGAATCCCTCACGCATGTATGACGAGTGCAGACCGTAGTTTAATACAGGAAACAGCCCTGACACACAACACAAAGATCAGCAAGTGGCTACAGAATGCGGTCAACAACTTTGCTCTTCTGACAGTCCCTGAGAGATGTTACAGGCACCATCAACTCAGCTACAATACTGCCTATCTTAATACATCACATTTTTTACTCACACCTAATGCCACTGGCAGAAGAAATATTTCTATTCTTGACTATGCACTCTGTTCAGCCTAAATGGGGAGCCACTGATAGGAGCACTACTTCCCATCCTCTTCCTAAGGGCCTTCTTTTTCAAATGAGCATCCCCTGATAAGAAAAGTGGCAGACATCACTTGAGAATCAAAAGGAAACAAAGTCTTTTCCAGTTTTCTTACTTTTGCCATGAACTTTTTATTCTCCATGAATCTTAACTCTTTTTCAAAGATGTTAAAAATGGGGGAACAAAGTTTATCCTGTTGGCCAAGTGTTCTATCATCAAAATACATATTGTCATTCAGAACTTATGCTGGAAAAAATACTGACCTTAAAATAAAATCAAATGAATGCATTGAATATACCACAATTATACAACAGACTTTGCCCTCTTCTTTACCAAACACTCTTACCAATATACAGGCAATCTCACCCCAATTTCATAGCTGGTTTTGGATCAGACACATAGTATATTATGTGGAATTCCTCAGCATGTGAACCATCAAGTTCTACAACACAGAAAGCTGTACTTCTAAAATAAGTATGTGCATAGCTGCACAATCTTCACATTTGCACATTTACCAAGACCTAATGTTTCCGTTTGTTGGTGTATCGCATGAAGTGTGTCCTTTTGGTGCCGAGCATATGCTCACTTCCACGCAGCCCACTAAATGCACTTTTTCCTTTCCTCAGCACAGCATTCATAATGCTGATAATGTTCTTTCACAACAAGTCTTACTTTGATGCCTGTAACCATTGACTAGATCAATCTTTTATTCATGCACAGTTCTTTGTGCCACAGAAACTACGTCTTCTTCAAATATGCACAAAACCAGGCCACCATCTGCTTCACTGTTGCCTAGGTAAAATCAAAATATTAAGGTGGTAGACAGAATCAACTTACAACATCAGACAGTCTTTAAATATTAAAGAAAGGTAACCAAACATTGAACATGTGTAGGTCCCTTAGGCATGAAGCTTTCCCTTTCCAGAACAGTGTGATCTGTCAGGTAATACTAGTGGTACCTAACCTATTGCCTCATGATTTGTCCAACATGCCTCTAGAATCCCAAGAGTTCCATTCAAAACTC
The DNA here is from genome assembly GCA_013400335.1 of Eurystomus gularis. Lineage (NCBI taxonomy): Eukaryota > Metazoa > Chordata > Aves > Coraciiformes > Coraciidae > Eurystomus > Eurystomus gularis. The sequence continues at coordinate 5,137 of VZZY01001583.1, forward strand.
TGCTTGGTGAGCGAGAAGGATGGACAGTCAGTTTTTATCACAAAGCTCTTACTCATGAAAGCAGCTGCCTATTAGCATCCTTGGGACCACTCACTTAAGAAGGGGTGCATAGGGCCTGTCTGTCCAAACTTCAGTGTCTAAAATACAGAAGTCTGCATGTGAACCAATTTTCAAGATTTCTTTTGTAGCCAGCAAAAAATAAATGGCACTTTTAAGGCATTTTTCATCCTATGGTAACATCCACAGTAAGTCAGATTACTCTTGAACAAGCTGTTTTCCTATATTAACTGTACAGTGAGTCAAGGCAGTTAACTAAGAGCATGAGACTGGCTCTCCTTTACAGACCAAGCTCTGTCTACAACAGAGACAGATAATGGATTATGACCAATAATGGTTTAAACAGTGGAGAACAGCCCAGGGAGATGGTGTTGGCTGCTAGAAAAGGCTTTTTTTTTAGCACAGGATGAAGTATGATTTCAAGGACACAAAATGGACCTGGCAGTCTGTACAGGCCTTCTTCTAATGCCTTCATCTTCTGGTGACAACACACATGCCCACATCTTTTGATGATTAATTTCACAATAGATTAATGAAATAATAAGCCCAAATAAGTTGTACATTGTCTAATACTCCATGTTGTTCATACCTAATGTGTCATGTCCAGCTTTGTTGTTTATTGTCTGGTATACAGAACAGCCTAGGAAGTTAGAAAATTTTATCCTACCTTCTAAACAAAAAAAGTTTAAAACCTTAAATGCACAAGAAAATGCTTTGGTCAAAATTGTATATTTTAAGGCCGGGCTGAGTTAAAAAAAAAAAAGCTGATGAAATACACCATCCTAGAAGGACACAGGTTTTGTATCACATATGACATGGGATCATGAACAATTACATTAAATTATACTATATGGCATAAAATATACAAAAGACATTTGCATAGAAATGTAACACATTCAATCCCCCGGCAGCACTGCATTTCTAATTCATTGTCTTGCCTAGTAGGCAAAAAACTTAAGTAGCATGCTTAGAGCTTCATTTACAAAGTTAATAATACGAAGAATAATTATTAACTCAAAGACAAAAAGTGACAAGTGTGCACAAAAATTAAAGACCAATCTTGAGAAAGCAAACACCATTTTTTATTATGCTTACTTTACAAACTAGGTAGAATAAAAAACTGAGTAGAAGTAATCCCACTATATTAAACTGGAAGATTTTAAGATTAAACAAAAGAACAAATTCTTCTGATTTAAAGATTACGAACAGAAATGCTTTCAAATTTTTAATTCTTCTGATTTAAAGATTATGAACAGAACTGCTTTCAAATTTTTATTTGTCATTAGCCTTTACTTCATTTCCTAAACCACACAGCACAGGAAGTCCTAGTTGTCCGTGTTGTTTTTTCAAACAGTGTCAGAGGGACATAGAACGTAACTATCTGAAAAATGCAGGCAGCACTAGCAACAGTTACATTGATGGCCAACTGCAGAAAAACCAGTATCACGTGATCTTCTCTACTGATGAAGCAGAGCAGGATGGGAGGAAGCAGAACCAGGATGAAGACACTTTATTGAACTCTACGATATAGACAATATAGAACATTTTTGAGGGAAAGTCTAGGAAATACCTTATCTCTATTGCTGGAAGATACTCACAAAATTTTTTGGTTCATGGAAAGAGGAAGAATAGAAGCCTAAAATTTTAAGAATTTGTGTGTGTGTGACTGTCATTATTCCACTGGACATTTCAAGGCAGCGTCACTCAGATGACCATAGAATTTCTGGACGATATGTCTATAGTATTGATACACATTCAGATAACCTTTTGGTCAGAAAATTCACCCTCTGATGGGCAACTGAGAGGTTTCCATGGGTAAACTAAAAAGGTCCCACTTCTGTGACTGTTATGCACTGGTGACTAATTGCTTTGAAACCAATCTCTTTAAAAAAAAATATGAAAGCAATAAAGGGAAAAAATATTCTCAGTATTAGTTACGAGAACACAATTAGGCCCTGACACTATTCATTTTTAGTTTATTGATCCTGACTTTGCATGACCTTAGCAGAAATTATACTATGTTAGTCTTAGAAGAGAGCTTTTTATAAGATAAAATGGTTCTATTCTGTATTGCTAAGTGCAGTTTTTAGAAGATCGTGTTCACGCACAGGTTCCCAAGTTGTTTCTGTTAAATGCTCTCCCAAGACGATAAATCAATTTGCAAGCTTCTACTGAACAGTTTGATCTGAAATTCAGTGAAACTACTGCATTTGAAAAACACACAACAAAAAACATGCACTTTTTCTTAAGGGTGATATTGAATGAAAAATTAATCTAGCTAAATTTGGGCTTATAATGCAAAGAAGTGCTGCTATTCTGTTTAAATAAAAAAAAAAGAAACACCAACCCTGTGTAACACTGTCCGTCTTTGCTTCTTCCAGCGTAGTTTAGTAAGTGTTTTCTTTCTGAAAACACTCAAACAGCTTTACTGTCTCCCTTTTTACATTCTCTTAGCAGTAATCAGTATTTACTTCAAACACCAAGACACCTTGGGTGGACATTGCAGAGTATGAATGCCTCAGGTCTCATGGGCATTCAAAGGGCTTTGTGGAACAAGAACAAGGTCCATCAGTGCACTTTTGAAGGATGGTTGCTAGAAGAAAGCTCATCTTTCAGGTATGTACAGAGCTGCTATCAGTAACCTGTAGTCACTCTGCAGTCTCTTATAGCTGTCAACCTGAAATGTCCCTATATTGACCTCTCCAGAGGTAATTAATCATAATGCAAAAAGACTAATGGGCCTACACAAGCAACACAGATTTGGCTTTGCAAGTTTGTCTGCTGCCCATATGCAAGCTAAGGAATAAACAGGATTAACTTCCCAGCATTTGAAAACTGTTGAGACAGGTGACTATGCAAGGCAGAGGGATCATAGCTCTAAAAACTGGAAGATTTTACAGCCACATATTATGCTGTTTGACTCTGGGCCACTTACTCCTAGTGTGGCAGAGGCCATCTCTAGATCAGGAAGGTGGGTTATCCTCCACCGTTTGCAAGATGCAGATAAGTAATAGAAATAGCTGACATCTACATTTACTACAATTCCTTTCTTATATGCATTGTAACTACAATTCAACTCTATTAACTAAAGAACTCAAGACTTAAGAAGTTACAGTAATACAGTGCTTAGAAAAGAGAAAAAAATGCTTAGGGGTAGTATAATTTGTAAACTTTTGGGACATGCATTAGCATAAGGTCTCTATGCCTGAAGAAATAGTATTGGATTATAATAACATCTTAGAGAACTTGAAGATTGTGTTCAAAGGAAAATTTAAAGGGAGAGCAATTAGCAGGCATCAGGTTTTAATTGTAGAAAAAAAGCCTTCAGCAAAATCAAACTTAATCAAAACTAAAAACTGTGATAATTAAACTTTTAGTGTTCATATAGATACTTTGTTTCTGACTGTAAACTGGAGACCTAGATTCGTCATTCACATGATCATGTGTAAGATGAATATTTCAGACAACAGGATATCTCTTTTTACAATAAAAAAAATCTACATAACAAGCAAGTGCCAGATAGGGCAATTTGATTGAACATGAAACTGTTACCAGAGAAGTGAGAAAGAACACAAGTCTCAAGTCAAGAGGTTCTCCTCCCTCTCTCCTGGTGCCCTAGTCAGGCCACCTCTAGAGTACTGTGTCCAGTTCTGGGCTCCCCACTTCAAGGGGTACAGGGAACTACTGGAGAAAGTCCAATGAAAGACTACAGAGATGATGAGGGGACAGGGGCATCTCTCTTATGAGGAAAGGCTACAAGACCTGGGGTTGTTTAGCCTGAAGAGAAGGCTGAGAGGGGATCTCAATCAATACTTACAAGTATCTAAAGGACAGGTGTCAAGAGGATGTGGCCAGTGTTTTTTCAGTGGTGCCCAGTGATAGGACAAGAGGAAAAGGGCATGAACTGGAACACAGGAACACAGCTCCTTCTCTGGAGATTTTCAAAACCCACATGGATGTGATCTTGTGTAACCTGCCCTAGATGAACCTGTTTTGACAGGGGGGGGTGGACTATATGATCTCTAGAAGCCTCTTCCAACTCCTACCATTCTGTTATTCTGTGATTTTAGGCTGAGGGTTGCACACAAGTCATGTGCCATCCTCATTCTGTTAATCCCACAGTCAGGCTTCTGGCATCTTGGCAACAGCTCCTGAAGTGGCTCTGTGGAAGAAGACTGTTATGGTCCCCTCCCCTCTGCAAGGGACATTCAGGCTATACCAGACCCTCAAGCACCCCAGGTTTCACCTCAGACAGGTGGAGGAAACTCTGTTAATAACTCTTCCAAGGTATAGTTAAAAAGTCCTTTGGAACTACAACACTCAAAAAGATCCGGATGCTGGCTTTAACAGTAACGTCTTTTAGGATCCTACTTACTTGTTATGACCACTGCTTGATTAATAGCTTTGAATTAAATCCATAGGGAGTGAATGGGGAAAAAAAGAAAAAATAATCTCAATGACAACTGTAGCTTCCCAGCTCCCTCTCTGACTGGAAAAAAAAGCAGAAATAGGAGTTTATAAAAAGAAAACACCAGGAACTGGTGAGAGACTGAAGGAGAAGAGAATGCATGTTCTTAGGACAGTTGTATGCTTTCCAGAAGATGCATGACTATCACAGCTACCGAAGACTATAAGCTAAATAAAATTGGTTAGATTTTATATCATCCAATTTTTTTCACTCTTCTGTCATCACCATTCTAGCTGTCTGGTTTTTTTCTTTTTACTACCACAAAGTAAGGGCACACATTCGCAGTTATAGCTGTTCCACTAAGAGGCAGTAATTTATTTGTAGGTCAAAGTCTTGGACTTACTCTGTCTTTATACAGATCATATGGATACATCACAGATGCTTGCCTCTATTGTACCAACAAAACAAACTACTTTAGTGTTTACATCTCCAATGTTTCATATCATTGCAGAAAGTAGTCTATGCAAAGCCTGAAGTATCTAACACTAGTGGGCTTTCTCCCAACAAGTTTTAATTTTGTTTTGTTCTTCTTTAATTTCCCTTACTTTGGTGCTAGTGAGGTTCAGCTTGACATGCAGCTAAGTGGAAGTCCCAAAGAAGAAAAACGCAACAGTCACATCGGTTTTCTTCAGTGTTCACTATCACATAACAAAAAACAGAGAGTATACTTGATCCCTAAAAGTGGCTGAGCATTTCTGAGAAGGTTTTAACTTCTACTGATTTTGGAAAGATAAGTATTTAGTCTTAAGAAAACTGATATCTTAAAATGTTCATAAGCATAATTCTACTAGTTTGTGGCATTAGTAACAATAGCAATAATAATAATGACAATCTGCCCATCTCCCATTCCACCTTTTTTTGTGAGTTAACACCACAGGTAAAAATACAGACCATGTTACCAGCAGCAAAATTACTGCAGATTTGCTAAAATGAGTAGTATCTTGGGCTCATAATTTTAGGTATATTAACCACAGCCTCTAGGACAAACCACCCTTCTTCATAACAAACCAAGCATGGAACAGTACTATGTCATTATTATTTTTTTTCTACTGATTTTAAGGAAAAACCTTAAAATGTCTGAGGGGTCTCCCTGCTCTAGGCTTTCTACAAACCATAGTCTATTGGATAAAGAGCAGGCTCTGCTCAAATATGTTCGGAATTACATTACTATGACTAGAAAAAAATGACAGCTTTTTTTGTTGTTGTTTGTTTCTCTTTCTGTTTTACCTACTTCCCTGTACTCTTTTAGGAAACAGAAAGGGGAAACAACTCAATTGCTCTTGCAGTTTTATTTCTCATGTCTTCAATGTGATCTTCTCAAAAAGTATTGCCTGCTATGTGCTCCTGTTGCACAAATTATAACTACTTTAAAGAGCTTGCTCTTGAAAAAAGGAAAAAAAATATCTCCCCAGAACTTTTGTTTTTCTTTCCCTCATATTACTATCAAAGTATTTTTCCTCCTGCTTTGTTGTCTGCAAACATGATTGCTTTCAATATTTTGAGTACTTTCACAGTTTTCAGAAAGTAGTATAACCCTAGCTATAGTATCTATGTAGTTATGAGGAAGAGATGGACAAGTTGTGTTCTGCAGCACACACCAGGTCTGGGCAGCTCAGTGACATCATTCATGGCTGCAGGCAGGGCAAAGGCGCACCAAAGCCACTTCTGGTTTCCACTCTAAAGATTTCTCTGCACAGGTAGAAGGGAGAGATAGTATAGCCCAAGTTCAATAGCAGGTACCATAGCATTATGTGATAATCCAGTCACCTATTCCTCTACATCTTTTCCCCAACAGACAACTATGAACACAGGCGACTTTCTGACAGAGGCTCAAGTGAAGCAGTGCAGTATCTGAAGTGTTTCATGAGGATTTTGTATCTTCGATTTTCCAATCCTGAGAGATCAAAAGGGCTGTGAAGAAGAAAATCCCTTTCAGCTATGACAGAATCAGGTATATGTTCTTGACAGACAGAAAATGAGCATACTTTTAGTGTTTTAATAGATTATGACAGCATTCTTGGAAATCACATGGTTTGGAGAATCAGTTCTTGCTCCTTTATTCAGTTTGGAATGAGACTATATTTAACCAGGCATTGTGAAGCTCTGTTACATAAAGCTTCCAACATCCAACACTGAAAAAAAGTATTTAATAGTATTTACAGAGTGACCACTATTGTGATCACTGTTAATTGTGCTGCCTTTTAATTTACGTATATTTCTGTGCCTTCGTTCATTTGTTTGTATGTAACTCATCTCACCTTCACATGAGTATAAAGATCTAGATCTCTTCATGTCTCTTCCAAATAGTGTCAAAGCCAAAACTAGCCTTTTTCAGAGGGATGCACGTTGCCTGAGTGCAGCATCTAAGAAAGAAACTTCCTTCTTCAAAGATCTTGCCATCTCTTAGGCTTTCACCTTGCTTGCAAGCAAAGATGTCCATTACAGCAGATACTGCATCTACCGTACTTTGTACGCAGACTGTTCCCTTGGCATTTAATAACAAACAGAAATTAATTTTTAGAATTATACCTTTTGTTGATCATACACACTTTTTCTTGTCTATTTCTCAAGGAGAACATCAGTGTCCACTGCTGGCAAAGTCAAAACTGTCTATGCAGGCTTCAGAGTCACTAGTATGAGATCATCTTATACCAGCTGGAAACATATTCTCATCAGCCCAGGGACACGTCACCTTGCATGTCCTAAAAATAATCTCTAATGATATGCAGAAGTAAGATGAGGATTAAAAAACCCTGAAATTTTAAAAAGTTTGAAAAGATCAGGTCAGACCTTCATTTCAAAATAAGTTCAATTACTTCAAAGAAACTGCACACAATCTGAAAAATAGAGGTATTACGTTCTACGTAAATAATTATGTCACTATTCATTGGCCTCCAAATCAAGTTCCTATAATCAAATTCTGTCAAGAATTTGATATACAACCCCAAAGTCCCCTGGAAAATAGTATTGATATATCCAGAGTGTTTGCCCAGAATACCCTCATCTTGATTTTTTCACTTTAAGGGCAAGAATGTGAGTGGCTTCAAGAAAACAGGACAATTGAGCTTAAAGTGAAGTAATTATACCTTTTTGTGATTGTTTGGGTTGTTTTTTCCTAACATTACTCTAAGCAGTACTTGAAAAATGTCTGAAAGCTTTTAAAATTCTCATATGTGGTAGAGCATCCTTGCTAGAAGCATTATTTGTGATTTTTTTGTTCCTTGTTAATTACTTTCCTACCAAGATCTTAAGATCCCAAATACTTATATTCTCAGCATTTGACTTTGTGCCGTTAGAGTTTCATTAAATGAACCCAGGTGAGTGAGGCCTTTTAGCCTGATACAACTACAGAGAGAATTAAAGGAAAACTCGAAGACCTAAGAAAATCTATCTAGCACTCAGGTAGAGAAGTCATAGGTCGTTAGATAAGGGAATTAATTTGTTCTTTTTATTTTACAGTTGAAATAACTGCATCAGCCAGCAAAAGGATGACCTTACACAAGCCTGACTTTCCTCCTCACCTTTTCAAGGCAGAAATCACACAGACATCATTACAGGCAGTGTGATTATCCATAACACACTTGCATTTTAACACATTACACTCCTGCCCAGTAGTCTTTTTTTCCACTATATTTATACCATATGTAGGTGAACAGATTGAGAAACAGACAAGCAAATAAAATCATATATGTAAACACAAGAGATAAATTAATAAAACTGTAAAATACTGGATACTTTCCACTAGCTCCTGTGTCATTTCTTTGAGGAATTGTTTGTTCTGTCTTGTTGCATAATAGATAACTTTCAGTATTTCTGAAAACAAAAGGCAAACCAAATATACATGTTTAAGGCCCTTACATTTATGAACAACATTGATTAGGTCTTCAGACCTAGTTCACGACAACAGAAGTATCATGGGATGCTGTCAGTGGGATATGAAGGGGGCAAGAAGGTTGTTTTGACTTTAAGGCCTTAAAAACTTCCTTCAATTATTAAAAAAAAAAAAAAAAAATCACAAAATTTGGTGATTATATTACTATTTTGATACTTCTCCTTACCCAACCGCACCATCATGTTATGGTTATAGAGATCCTACTCAAGGTCATAAATTAATTGTAAGCAGGCTGATATGTTGCAGTAATAAATAGTCAGCTATCTAGAACATAAACAGTATTCATTTGAGCGAGGCAGCAGGAGAGAGGAAAAAAATACAAAAAGTGTGTCTAGTATGTGCACTATCAAAAGCAACAGGACAGCTTCCCAATAACTAGAGAAAATCTGAATAGTTTTGAGAGTATGGGACTGTGCAACTTGGGAATCTCCACAAAGGAAATAATCAACCCAATATATAAAAAAACTTTGAATTTCAGTCTCAGTCCCTCTTACAGTCACACATTCATCAGATAATTTTACTGCCTCTTGATCAACCTACTCCATCTAGGTTTCCGTTTCATTATTATGAGGGTGTTTATTTTTTGTTGTTCCTGGCTGAGGTACTCACCAGCCTACGTTTATTTTGTCCTGTCTCTGGGTCTGTACAGTTAATAGAAAATTATCCTGACTGAAGAGGACATATAACTCAGTTAATTGCTTCACACTACAGTACATTGCCATTTAGATCCAGTCTGTTTCTTTGCATTGTAATAGCATGGAGGTAAATAAGCAATTTTCATACATAACACAAAAATAAGCATATCGGAGCTTAATTCATATTCTTATGATTAATAGTCCAGGGTGCTTGGGTAAAATACACCTTCCGTTATAAACATCATTCCATTAGTCCACTCATTTAGATGTGAAATCTATCTGGAATGTGACTCACTTGGCATCTGGGGAAAAGATTAACTAAATAAATAAGATATGGGAAAAAAAGTTGAAATAGTCTGCTTGGATCAAAATAACAGATGAGAGGGTCCAAAAACAATGCCTGTGTTCATTATTTCAGGTGTTATCAATCTTAAAAGAGCTATGAGCACATCACATTACCCAGAAAAGTATATTTTCTATGCCTTGTTTATTGATGGACAGAAAAGCCAAGCTGAAAAAATTGGATTGATTTTATCCACTTAGAGGTTCATACTCCATTGCACAACCACCAGCTAGCAAATACTTCATTAAAAGAGATAATTACTTTAATGAAGATTAAGTATAATTTAAAATTCATATTCATCTTTACCTAACTAATGCAGCTCTGAACTAAACCTGAAATGGGGTTTCAGTGAGATCTTGCCTGCCAATCACAGTCCCACTGTGGTTGCCTTTGGTTTCTTTCTTTCTCCTATTTTATACCTCATCCATCAGTGCCATAAGGCACATTGGCCTCAAACTAAGAATTTCCAATCTTTGGTTAATACAGCTTTTCTGATGCCCACTGATACATGCAGAATATTTGGTAATTAAAATCAGAAAAACAGAAGTGCTGCACAAGATTTTTGTGCATGCAGTTGTTTAGGAAAGAGCCCTCCAGATCTTTGCTAAGGTAAATCTGCTAGTAGGAACATACTCAGTCTTCCCTATTATTAGTTCTTTACCACATAGTTTTGTACATGCAGTAACTTCTGAACAACAAGTAGGTTAAAAAGAAATGAAATTTAAGTACTAATCAGAACTGCAGAGTAAAAACAATTATAGAGATGCTTTAATCACATTCAAATAAACATTAGACATAGGTATTAGGGTGAAACATAAAAGAAATGTAAATATGTTAACGCCAGAAAATGTGCATTTGAGGTATGCAGACACTTTTAGAGTAGTATTCATAAAATTAAAATTAGTAACTTTATTGAATGCAATCCTGAGTCCAAATAACTGTTGCTGAACAATACTCTGTTATAGTCCCTTATTATTTTTACATCTTGTCTTTTCTTTGGAGTTCTTAAAGGAACTTTAATTTTTTTCTTTCTCTTCACTAAAATAATTTTAACTTCTCAGCTCACAGCAAAAAGTCCTTTCCTTTAGCAAATCAATTCAATAATGTCTTCCCGCACGTGACCACCAGTACCCTGATGAGTGAAGCTGTTCACTTTCAAAAGGACAGTTCTCTGACATCCAGGGAAGATATAGTAATGAGTAAGAAGGTCTTCATTTCTGAAGGTATATAAAACTAAGACCAATCAATAACAGAAAACTTGGGAAAAACATATCACATAACAAGTGCCAAGTCATACTGAAAATCTGTAGCAAATTGCCACTTTTTTTATTTTTTCACTTTTTTGTAACTTCTAGAATGGTGTCTGAGCTACCAGATAGTCTTTCTATTCAGTTTCCATATTTTTTTGCACTAGTACAGGAATCCTCATCTGAATTTAAGCTTAACAACTGTCTCATCAGTCAGTGTGGGAGGTGGCTACGTACACATCACGTAGCACTTAATTTCTGCTTTAAACATACTATATTTTACAGATGGCAGCTGACTGCTCACAACAGTATTGAGTCAGGTTTTCATTTCACTGATCCACAAATAAACCAAATTATGGAACATCTGGGGGTATTTACTAAACTGTACTCCTACTGACAATTTTTGGAATCATTATAGCTAAGATACCTAGCGAAGAAAAGAGCTGACACAGTTTGAGGGCTTGCCTTTTGAGACTGGTACTTTGCGCAGTACAAGCTAGACGGGTGCAATGAATTAACTTTATATTTGAATCAATAATGAAGAAGTGAAAGACTCTCTCTATTGTATGGCTTATTCTCCAGGACAGAAATATGATTTATACCAATTGCCTTCATTACTTCTTCCCCTTTCCTTATGCCTTTCAGCTATGTATCATTTCTTTATCACATGGTGTCTTCTAAGCTTTTTTAGTAATCAATAACTTACATCCAAATTAAAAGCTTCAGAAATAAAACACAACCATGTTATGGAATACTTTTGGAAATTAAACTCCCCCTTTAAAGGAGATTGGCACTTCTTTTCTTTATATGACCTTCTTAAAGGTTATGCTGATAGAGCTGCAGGTGGTAGAGGTGAGATTCCCAGAACTAGAGAAACTTGGCTTCTCATCCTGACCAGGCCATTGTCAAGCTATGATTACTCAACAAAAGACTCTTTAGAGAGGAACAGAAAGACAGATGTAGCATCATTCTTCCTTTGGCAGCACCCACCGTGGTTATGGCTTTTCTACTGAATGACAAGTCAGGTGCTCTACAGCTGTGCAGGAGATCTCGTGCATACAAACAGGCAATTTCACTAAGGCAATTTCTCTGAAGATCAGTTTTCCCAAATGCAAAATGAAGATAATCATTGTCAAGGTTTAGGGTCGGGGCCACCCATTAGACCTATAACAGATGCTCTCTGTTAGCCTCCCTCCCTCTCCAAAGGTGAAGAAAAGGGGAATAATGGAGAGAGGCTTATGAACTAGAAAAGAAAGCTAGAAGAGCTTCTATGAAAATACTACTAATAAAATAAAATACATACAAAAGCAATCTTGAACCCAACCTCCCTGATGGC